>OX393577.1:43001441-43274275 GCA_947652605.1 Elmis aenea
AACAAAATTTTCGTAACCAAATATAAGTTTTCATACTTTTTAAAAAACGTCCAAAAATCTGTTTACCTATTAGAAGCCATTAATGCAGATAAAGGGCATAACTCGTTAAAGATGTAACCAATGCATTCGTTTGACAAGTTAAGTTTGTTCTTGGTTGGGTGACCGTGCATGGGTGGCATAGCTGTTTTTTTTTGTCCAATAAGTAAATAAATACCTACCTATTTTCGTTTTGTGTTAAATATTTAATTAAATCCCTTTAATAGTAATTTAATGCGGTTTAATTACCTACTTCCAAGAAAAAAGTGACAAAGAAAATTATTTACCATGCCGATTAGGATTTGTTTTAAATAAAATATTTGTTTTAGCCTTTTTTAACAACAATGGTTTCAAAAAGTGCCAAGTTTTATACATTTTCGAATTCAGAATAAAATTCTCTACAAACTGGCGTTAAAATCAGAAATAGCGTCCATAAGAAAAAATGTATCTGATGATGGTTTTAAAAAAACGAAACGTCGCATGGAAAATATAATTGGGGATTCTGATTCCTTGCGAAAAGTGGCCATGAAAAAGTTTTTACAGAAATGAAATTCGACATCAAATGAAAAAGTTACAGGCAAAAAACAAAAATCACTTTTTTACTTTTTTCCCTATATCTCAAAAACTAAAAAAGATAAATAAGTTCTGTTTGCGTCAAATTATTAAGCACCTGAATATACAACTTTGCCCAATTTAACCGAAGTCGTAACTCTTACCGTTTACGAGATCCCCATAGTGAGCCGCGAAAAACGAGAACCATATGTTTTGTTATTGAATGTAACAATTGTATGAAAGCAATTTTATTTATTGTATAAATACATATATTTATATTTATTTATTTTTGTTATAGGGAATATTTTGTTACGTTTTGAGAGTTTATTTTGTTTTTTTTATGAATATGTAGGTATAGTAACAGTAACTACTTTTTATTTATTACAAATATTTGTATTTGTTTATTTTTATAAGAATATTTTTTGTTTTGTTTTATGTGAATTAATATATTAAATGTAAATTAAAACCGTTTATTATTCTTCTTTATAAATAGCTTACATTTAAACAGGTACAGTAGCATTTCGTCTTTTTCCCGAATATATCTACAATTAAAAGAAGCGACGGGCGGTTCGTTTGTACAGAAGAGTGACGATCGTTACAATGAATCGTGTAGGTAGGTGAGTGCTGAGTGGTATAAAGCTGAGAAAATCTTGTCAGCGGTCCACTCTCCACTCTTGGAGTGGTAAATCAGTCGATAAGGCACGATGTCGCGTGAAAACCATGCTATTTAAACGGGCGCAAGCGAATATCGCGTTTGGCCGGTAAAAGAGTGGGTCAGTGGCTCACTTGTTCAGTGACGATCCACTCCGATGAAACGCGCAAGTGAGTCACTCAGTTTGAGTCACTCACTCGCGAATTGCCCATCACTATTGTAGAGTACCGAAAACAACACAGAACAGTCGTTGATAAACAGTGAAGCAATGGAACACACTGTGTTAGTTATTAATGATGTCCCAGGGTCATCGAAAGAAAATGTGAATGAGAAAACTACGAACGATAACACACCGAAGCCCAGCTGGTCTAAACGTCGACGACCCCCTTCTACTGTGGCTCTCCATTCTTCACAACTTTCAGAAAAACATGCAGTTGGTTGATAAAAAAAAATGAGTATTTTCAAGTAATGCTAGAAAACGCCAAAGACAGTAAAGAAATGAATCAAAAAGAACATGAACTACGTTGTAAAGCATTAGAATTAGATATATTGATTTAAAAAAAGCAGTTTAAGAACATGAACATTTAATATTTGTTTAGATTTGTTTCCACTGTTTTTTTAATTTTTAGTTTCGTTCCGTTTCCATTTCTGATTTGAGTTGTTTGAATTACAAGGTGCAAATTTCTGATACCGACTTTGTTTGTGCAATTATTTATGATAACTTGTTATTTACATTGGTAGCGTTTAATTTTTAACCTGCAAAACTTAATCTCGTTTTGTTTATTACTTTTATTGTGTATTCTTGTGAATCTGTTTATGTAACTGTTTTACTTTGTACCTAATTAGTTAATTAATTAACTTGCCCATTATTCCCTTACCAGAAGTTTGTATAATTAGAACTGTTATTTATGTTTATATTTTTATTGATTTTCTTAAAACATATTATATACAGAATTACTTAACTATAATGTTTTTATATATTTATTACCCAAAACAAGCACAAGTTTTTTATATTACAGGCGTGATTGAAAATAATTATTTATTATATCTGTACGCACAGCAAATCCTTGCCTTTGGTTAGTAACACTAAAATGAGGAACTTGAGGTATTTGACCATTTCCGATCAAATTTTGTAATTTATGTTCAATTTCATCAGGGGCTGGGGGTAATTCTTTGTTTTTCAGACAAGCAATGTTGTGCAGGACAGCAGTTGCAACAATTACTGGCATCACATTTGTAATATCCAATTTGCACCCAACATCCATGATTGGAAATCTCCTTTTCCACACACCAAAGCACCTTTCAATTGTATTTCTCGTGGATATGAAAGATTTGATATAACTTTTCTGCAGGATGTTGCGGATCAGAAAGAGGAGTCAATAAATAGCTTTTGGAAGGATAAGCGCTATCACCTAATAACCAACTATTTTTTAAAACATTACTTTCAAACATCTGTCGTACGGTGCTGTTATTAAATATTGTGGAATCATGTGAAGAACCTGGCCATCTAGCAACAATATTAGTAAATTGTAATTGTGCATTACATATGCCCTGCACATTTAAGGAAACATATTTTAATCGATTACGATATATTTCACCGTCTTCACTACCAGGAGACTGAATTTTAAAATGAGTGCCATCAACTGCTCCAATAACACGAGGAAACGAAGCTATATCAAAAAAGTTATTTTGTGTTAATTTTATTTCTTCAGCCGACGTTGGAAATTTTATGTATTTTGGATATAAAGACGCAATAGTTTGTGACACTCGATTTATAATTCGGCTGGCCGTAGATGTATGAACACCTGTAAAGTCAGCTATAGCTGTTAATTGACAACCAGTGGAATAATATCTCAGCGATGTTAATAATTGAATTACAGGTGGTACTGAATTATTTCTAAAACATAAAAAAAGGAAAAATTTAATAGAAACAATAAAATAGTAATATCGATAGCTACCTATATATCGTAAGGAAATTCCAATTTGTCTTCAATTTGGTCAAGAATTTCAAGCACAGTACTTTTTCTTTACCTAAATCTTTTTAAAAAATTGTACTCATCCATGGTTTTAAAGTAATTTTGTCGTCGATACGTTTTTCTAGGAAAACCGAATTCTATGAGCTCTAGAATGTCGCTTTCATCATCCAAATATTCGTCCAAATCCATTTTTTCACTCACTTAATTGTAGTATAACGTAAATATAACTGTCACTTAACTTTTAAGCCGTACCCAAAATGACGCTTAGTTTAAGGATCACTATTTGAAATTTAAGTCTCACTTAAATTACGGTGCAACGAAATAAGTGTTGCTTAAGGGATTTAAGCTTTACTTAAATTTTAAGTGAAACCGGTACAAACGGCTCTAAGAGTCCTCCAAGTAAGTTATACGAGAGAAAGTCAGTAAGTAGGTCACAAAAAGCTATTATAAAAATAATTAGAGAAATAGTTAGCCAAAAACAAGTTTTATTTTTCAACAAAGTCTCCATCTACATTAATACACTTATCCCATCGCTTTATCAATGCCCCAATGCCTGCTGCATAAAAGTGTTTGGGCTGGTGTCTGAACCACGTGCGTACACCTCTTGTTGAACATCGCTGTCACCATCGAAATGTTTGCCGCCAAGATGCTTTGTGAGTGGACCAAACAGATGATAGTCGCTTGGGGCCAGGTCGGGACTGTAAGCCGGATGTTCAAAAAGTTCCCACCCTAATTCTGCAATTCTCGCCTGGGTCAAATGGGCCGAATGCGACCTGGCATTAACGTGATGCAGCAATATTCCTCTCGTCAGTAGGCCTGGACGTTTTCGTCGAATTGCATCCCGAAGCAACAGTATGATTGAGCAGTCACGTTCTCATTTCTGTTCTGGAAATGAGTTAGGAGCACTCCTTGAGAATCCCAGAACACGGTAAGCATAACCTTACCAGCTGAGGGCACAACCTTGAATTTCTTTGTTGACGGCGATGAAGGATGTTTCCATTGCATTGATGCACGCTTTGTTTCGGGTTGGTAGTGGTGCACCCATGGCTCATCACCAGTAACAATCCTGTTAAGCATGTTCTCTCCTTCCACTGTGTATCGAGAGAGGTGTTGCAAGGACAAGCCCATTCGAATTCTTCTGTGTTCCTCGGTCAGTTGTCAGGTACCCACCGTGAGCAAACTTTTCGGAAATTCAAACGATCACGCATCAGTTCGTAGGTTAAACCATGAGAACACCTTATTGCAGTTGCTATACTATCTATTGTTACCCGCCTGTCAGTTCGAATCATCTCTTCTACCCGTCGAAGTGTTGCATCTGTCGCAATCTGAACGGGGCGGCCACTTTGCTAATCGTCAACAACTTTTGAGCGCCCTTGAGAAAATTTCTCGACCCAGTTATACACGGCTTTACGCGACAAACACTTTTCACCGTAAACAGGAGACATTTCCTTATGGATATCTTTTGCAAAAAGTCCTTTTGCCCAAAAAAAACGCACAACAGCACGTTGCTCTTCCACAGTACACTCTTCGAGCACGATCGCCATTTTAACACTGCCTGTATTCGCGCACAGCAACTGTCACTTGAGAATTATAAAGCTGGATTGTGGTGACACCTAATGACAGATAGGGAAACAACTCACTCCTATTTTCAGCTTTCCTACAGCAGTTTGTGACCTACTTACTGACTTTCCCTCGTACATGTTTGGCATCGTTCACCGCTGTAATGTACGGTCATGTATTTCACACTTGTGACTTCTTAATCTTATCATAATAGGCCTACGAGCTCATAAATTTAAACCAAAATCTTTTTTAAAACAAATAAAATGATTTTATTTGTTTGTTTTATTAATTCCTAAAACCACCAAATTCTCATACAGATAACGTATATTATTTTGGAAACAAATTATTCTGATTTATTTGTTTACTCGAATACACCAAAAACTCTCACACATTTAATATACACTGTCTATCAGTATGACGTATGAACTATCTCAATCATGCATAATATTGTAAAACTCTCATACACCCCAAAACCATGGGTAAGGGAGTATTAAGAACTAATCTTATAAAAGATCTGTAACGTCTTAAAACACGTGTACAGTAGTTGTCATTAAAATTATGTTTTAGACGTGACAACGTCGCTTCTTTAAATTTAAAATTATTAAGTAAACGTGGCAACGCCGCTATTGTAAAATTTTCTCAGCTTAGCGTGCGAGTTATGGAACCCAGGCTTCACCCCTTTTTATGTTCACCTTCAGTATAATATTTCTTATTATATTAAATTAAATGCTCTTATTTCATGTCAATAAAGTATCAAATCGCCTGTTATTACGATTTGATACATTTTAGTTACAATGTTGCGGCTGACTCAATGTGAGATCATCCCTAACATAAACAAAGTATGCCAGCTCCTTACCATATAAGGCAATGCTTCGCATTACCCATAATCCCCCAAGCATCAACGAATTGCTTAGGTATATAAGGCATTTCATGTGATGTATCATAGAGTTACAATATATCTATTGCCAGTTTATGTTCGTTTTTCTGATAGTAATAAGTTGTAATTCCCAATTATTGAGCAATCCGGCGGGATCAGCGGCAATAAATTAACTTGCGTAGACAGCCCACTTCCCGTTTGGCTGGCGTTAGCTAAACGACCCGGTCTTTGGGAGGCGTGTTTTTACGCACGTGGTGCAAGGCGCTTCCAGTTGTAAAGTGTGCTGCATTGATATCTGCCATCGGTAGATTTTATTGTAAATGTACCAGTATTAAGAAGATGTAAATTTTTGTACGAATATTTACTAGTGATTGTAAATGTAAGGGGCAGTGCCTCGTCCGCTGTGGTACGTAGTGTTGGAAGCATTATCTAGTATTTAAAAGTGAACTGTGATAGTACAACGAAACCCACCAATAGAAACACTACATATCTGTTGGCATCACAACGATTATCTGCACCACACGACAAAGATAAATGCAACAGTTAAATCTGGAGTAATGATTTGAACATTATCAAAAGTGTATGTATGTGCGACAGATCTATCTAGCATTTAAAAGTGAACTGTGATAGTACAACGAAACCCACCAGTAGAAACGCCACATATCTGTTGGCATCACAACGATTATCAGCAACGTACAAAAACCATCACGTCATCTTCCAGACGGCATCTCAACGTGCACCAACGGCTAAGTTAAGGTTAGATATTACGGTTAAGGTATTTTAGGTGTAAACTCTGTTTTAATTGTTTGTTTGCATGGTATTAGAAACAATGTTAGAAATTAGGAACATTTCGTTCTAGTTGAGTTTTTTTTCTCTTTTAACGTTTGTACAAGTTTATGTTATTAAATATCATTCCATATTCAGATATTCTTTTGTTTAGTTATTTGTTAAATTAATCAAATAACTTGGCGCCCTCTTTGTTTATTTAATTTTGTTGAAGGTAATATTTTTAGGACCCATGGCCCTTGCCTCCGACCTAGGGTAAAAGGGCAGGCTGAGAAAGTTACAGATCTGACAACTAAAAAACACAATGTGTGAGTAATAGGTTCCAGAAACGATCATTCAAAGCTCTTTCTTTCCTCAAGTTCAGGCCATATAAATCGATATTAAGTTAAAAGTTGTGTCATAAATATGTTTTAAATAAATAAAGTTATAAAAAGTCAAGTGCGAGTTACGTATTTCGAAAGCCAGTTCCATTACAAAATTGATGTCAGAAGTAAGATTTCTCTCCTAAAAAAAAATCTGAAGAAAGGCCGAAGACTTCTCCAAGAAGTAGCAACCTTCACTTCTTCAAGATATCATTGTTATAATTTGGCGAGTGTCTATTTTATTTTTGTCTGAAAAAATTATTTTGCTTTATTAACGATCATCAGTCCCTAATGTCGACCACTATATTTTCATATCCCAATCTGAACGAGGTAGAACAAACAATAATTTCTAACATGCCTAAACACAAAACCTCAGTTGAATTCGCTTCAGGTTTACTATGCAAATTCGACGGACAAAATCAAAATTATTAGAGCTTATTGACAATTGCGATCAAGCGTATGAAATAGTCAAATGAGTTTAAACCAATTATAAACCTCTGTTATAAAAACTATTTTGACCGATAACGCTAGGGCCTTTGTAAGAAATAGAAATTTCCTGTACTGGAGTTTATTAAAAAATCATTTGCTAGATACGTACACAGAAAAACGCACACGCGGTCAGTGGGAATTAGAACTGTGTTCATGCTGACAAAATTTAAATGAATCTGTACTATAATTCGCAAATAAAGTAGAAAATTGCTACATAAAATTAAGTACCTAAGATGAAACCCTAGACAGTGAGAAACGTGAAATAGACTCTTCCATGTTCAAAGAACAGGCTTTAAATGTTTTTATAGCTGGACTTAACAAAGACTTGAATTAGATTACAAAATCACATGACCTAACAGCCTCGAAATGGCAATTTCTTTAGCCATGCAAGAGAAACAAGAGCAAAAATCAAAATCAGAAATTTCAAAATTTAAATATTCATAACTCTAAGCTAAAGAATCAAGCCTCCCTTTACGATCAAAAAAATCTTAATCAACATCACTTTTACACAAATCCTGTACCTAAATTTACCGCAAAAACTACACGAAATGGAACCAATGCTTATAGTTACTTTAAAAACAACGTACGACATGTAGAAACGAAACAAACAAAAATATGTAGTTATTGTAAAAATTTTGGTCATACAATGGATAATTGTAGACAAAGCGAAATTTGCAACTACTGCAAAAAGACTGGTCATGAAATTTAATAATACACGTAGAGATGGTCGTTGTTATCGTGTTTATTTGCTATAATTTTATTGATTTTAGCAATTATTTTAATACAAAAGTCATTTTTAGGAATACAGTTTGTGTTTTTAATGGAAGTGTTAAACAATGTTTTCTCAATTGTTTTAATAAAAACTAAATTTATTACCAAATATCTTTTCAGTGATTGTAATATACAAATATGTTGAATAAACATTTACATAGTCGAGGACGTTAGCATATTTATGATATATTTCAATTCATGTATCAAAACAAGAAGCTGGAGAATTCATTATCGTTTATACAATAAAGCTGTTGCTGCTACAGGTATTTCATTCAGTAAATCGAATCATAATAAAAGGCTCAAGAAAGCCAGAACGCAAGGATTTTCATCTCCTTTAAAAACAAAAGTAAAGCTAAACCCCATATTGAGCTTAAACGAGTTTGGTGAACAATTTATTCAAAATACGAGTATAATGCATAATTTTGTGCAAGTTCATAAGTGAAACCAACAATGGAATCTGTTTTCGAGGGAATAAAAAAAAGGAGCCAACTTCAAAAAAAAAATCTTTTTTCCGGACTTAAATTTTTTTTTTTTTTTTTGAGAAAACGGGTGATTATATTTTAAGGTATTGTATGCAATTTTTAAAAGTAATTACAAATTTATATAGTTGTACTCGATAACATCTTTCAGTAATATCCAAGAGAGCCTGAAACCACATACCAACTTTGGCCGAGAATTCGAATTCAAATTGCCAGGTGGCATGTCATTGAGACAACTCGAGGACCAGGATCTGATGAGACTATGAAATATGCGTCAATGTAGCAGGTTGTGAGCCATAATAAGCAAAGTAAAATAAAACACATTATAGGAAATGTTGATAATATACACTTAATATTATTTAATAATTAAAGTGTAAACAGCGAATTCGCTTTTTTAAAAGAAAATAAAGACCATGTTTTAACGCCTTTAAAGACAACGGACAAAACAATTTATAATATAGATTATGTCGAGTTTATTAAAGAATATAAAGTTATCCATGATTTTGTTTCATCTGTATCAATAATAAAATAATATAAAGTTATCTATAATTTTGTTTCATCTGTATCAACAGTTAAAGAATTTAATTTTCAAGTTAATGAAAATTTAGATCGATCAAAGAATGTGTTTAAAGATGAACAACACCAATATTTAATTAATTTAAGATCAAATCATAAAGTGGCTTATAAATATATTAAATAAATTAAAGATTTGTTTAAAAACTTTATTGATCAAAGCTTTGGCACATTTTTAAACAAATTAGTTTTATTTTGTGATCAAGTTAAACGAACTAATCTAAATATAGATGATAAAATAAATATTAATTGAAAGAAACGACATACGTTTGAAACGCATCGAGTTTCTTAAAAATATAAAGAATGGAAAAATATTGTCTTTACAGAAAAAAATATAAGTTCATAGTTCCCACTCAGTTCCAAAAGCATGGATGATAATTCGCAGCAACGCTTGGCTAAACCTATTGGCAAAGAGCAACGTTTAATTGTTGTGCATTGATTGAGACGGAAAAACGTTTTGTTTTCAATACCTTATTCATGTTAAAATCAAAACTTTAAAGTGGTTATTACTTTGACAATATAAACCACACCCAACTATATCAAAAATGGTTAAAGGAATATTTAGTTCCAAACTTGGAACCCAATTCTGTGGTGTTAGAAATAACTACTCATATAATGTGACCGTCGACCCTAATCGTACTAGCTCGTGAAAAAAGAATAATATGAAAATGGGGTTACAATCCAAAAATATATTTTTTTAAGATATCCATACATAACCAGAATTACACTACTACGTGGTACACCAACTGGCCAGCCACACCAAAAAAACCTTACCAACAGATCTTCAGCCTCATAAACGCCATACCATTGGTAAACTTTTCAAACTCGATATAGCCATCCAGCCCGAGAATACAGTTACTATCGTCGTTGTCCACGTTTACATTCCAAGTGGGATTTAAAAGGAAATCTTCATTATGAGCTTCTGCCATCTAATGAGACCATTAATTCTGAAGAAATATTGTTCCCGATTGGACTACATTGGACGGTCCAATGATGGTTCTAGTGTTACCGGTGGTGTTGTTGTGCGTTGGATAGGCTCCGCCCCTGGCGGAACCTAGCCAATCACAACATAGCCAGTCATCCCGATGCCTATAAAAGAAACGATCTGCAGTGAGATGCAAGGACTCTCACACAGACCTTCGGCCTGTGCAGTCAGCCTACAACCAGTCTTTAACCACTCACTTGGTGTTTCATTGTGTCTTGAAACTCCAACACCTTCAGCGGTTCGAAACTAGCCTCCAACAATTCCAGCGGTTCGAAACTAACCAGCAACAATTCCAGCGGTTCGAAACTAACTATCAACTCCAGCCGTTCGAAACTCACGACGTCTTCGCCATCCGAAGCCGCCGACAACAACCCTTTGCAGCGTCGCTCTCATCGCGAGCCCGACCTGGTGACAATTTGGCGAGCCCATTCGTGGGGCTATATTCTAACCTGAAGGAAGGAAGACCCGCCCCGACTTACGATGTGCACACGTGCACAACAACTCGCCGCCGACTCAGCCGCCGGCAGCCCATCTGCGTCACCCCGCAGAGCTCTTCTGGAGGAGAGTGATCACCTCCAGTGGCGCCCATTCGTTCAAGCAATGAGGGATGCACTCCAGCCCCACGTGGAGGTCCCTCAATCCCCGGAACCATTCCGCGGGTCCATCATGGAAGACCCCAACGTCTTTCTAAAACAACTTGAGACGTTCTTCGTCCAAGGACACATCAACCCCGACGAGCAGTGCCGTTTGGCAGCGAGCTATCTGGAGGACAGCGCCAGGAAGTGGTGGGCGACGTTCAATGGTTGTGGGTTCCATTACGACGACTTCAAGAAGATGCTGCTCGACCAGTTCGATACGCCCAAGGTCAAACAGCAGCTGTTGTCCGAACTCCACTCCAAGGAGCAGTCCGTCCACCAGGCCGTGGCATCCTTCATAGCCGATAAGACGCGTATCGCCAAGCGCGTCATGAGCGACCTCCCCGCCAGCCAGCTGGTGGAGACCATCATCGGTCTAGTTCGACCCATGTATCAGCCACTACTCGAGAGGGACAACATCTACGACATATCAACACTCATCCGAGTGGCAACAAGACTCGAATCCCAACTCAAGGACGCGCCAGTCCGCAGGCAGCCTGACAGTAACGACACCGCAGCCAACCGACAACGGGTGGATCAACCACCGTTCATACCGCAGTGCCGCATCTGTCCAGGTAAGCACTGGCACGTGGACTGTCCTTCCAGGCAGTCGGGAAACGAGCAGAGGACCGGCGGGCTAGTACCCACACCAGCCCCGGCCAACCGGTCCTAAATCACCTTCACCTGGGACACCTTCCGAAGATCAACATCCATCTTCGAGGCCACAAGCTCCAGGCCCTGATAGACTCCGCAGCAAGCCACAGCTTCGTGCGTGCCGAGCACGCCTACCATGTCATCCACATTCCAGGAATGACAGCACTGCTTGGCGACAACGCTGCCATGCCGCTGTCCGGACGGACAACGGTCGCCTTCTCTATGGGTCAGCACGACTACACCGCCCAGTGCTTAGTCGCTCCTACCTTACGGGAACCTATCATCCTTGGACACGACTGGCTCTGCACCCACCAGGTCCAGCTGGACTTCGTTCGCCGCACCTGCTACCTTGCCGCCACCGGACAATTCGTCGACTGGATAGCCGATGAAACTAACACCGCTGCCCCACAGCAGTCCGAAACTGACAAGGTCTCACACAGCAAGCCGCTGTCCGGACCAACCTCAACGCCACCACAGCTTCCCGCTGCCCCACAGCAGTTCGAAACTGACAAGGTCTCACACAGCAAGCCGCTGTCCGGACCAACATCAAACCGAGGGGGACGCCACGCTCCCACGCCTCACCGCCCTTGACGGGCCCACCCTACCGACCGACATTAAAAACGCCCAACAACTCGACGCCGGCATTCAACGCCTCGTCACCCGATGGACGGAAGCCACTCAGCACGGTCCACAGCACCCCGGTGACGCCGGCCTACTGCTGGCCTATCGGGTCCATGACGGCCACCTATGGCGCCGACAACCAGAGCACGACCAACTCTTGGTGCCCGAGCATCTCCAGCTCCGTGTTCTCCACCAGTACCACGACTCCGCCGTCGCTGGGCATCCTGGACGGGATGAAACCATCCGTGCCATCACCGCCCACTACTACTGGCCTGGACTGCCTCCCATGGTCACCCGCTACGTGCAGCAATGCCTGCTCTGTGCCGCTGTGAAACGGGGACCATTGCAAGCACCAGCGCCACTCTCAGCCCACAAGACCGAGAAGCCCTGAGACACCATCTCCGTGGACTTTATGGGCCCGTATCCAAACACTGCCGATAACAACAGGTTCGTCATCGTGGTTACCGACCTATTCACCCGCTGGGTGGAAGCGAAGGCCGTGCCGAACATTACCACTAACCCGGTGGTCGACTATCTAGAGCAGGAGGTCTTCGGACGATTTGATTACCCCAGGGCCATCATATCCGACAACGGACCGCAGTTCACTAGCATCGCCTGGGACGCAGCCCTAGAACGTTGGAGTACACAACACTGGACAACGCCCATCTACCACCCTCGGGCTAATCCAGTAGAACGCCGCAACCAGGAAATCAAGAAGGGCATCAGGACTCGACTTCAAGGCCGACATCCCCGCTACTGGGACCGCCACCTCCATGAGGCTCTGTTCAGCATCCGGACGCGAGCCAACTGCGCCACTGGCGTCACACCCAGCCATGCTCTGCTAGGTTACGACCTGCCTCGACCCGGTGACTGGTACATCGCGCCCCTGGACCGTCCAGCCGTTCCCCGCCAGGAGCTGATTCGGAACATCAATCGACACCAACACCGGTACCGGCGACGCTACATCAAACCTGGAGGGCCAGCCCAGCCGCTCCCACCTGGCACCGCTGTCCTACTACGGGACAACACCCAACAACGCCTCTACCAACCCAAATGGTCGGGCCCCTACCTCATCATTAAGGCAGCCTCACCCTATGTCTACTGGGTTGACCGAGAAGGCACTCCGGTGAAGATCCACATCGACAACCTCCGGCAGATGCCACCAACCCGGCCTCCACCACAACCAGACGCTGCCCCACTGCAGCCAGTCGCCATCCAGGTCCACCAACCGCCACCCAGGCCTTCACGACAGCATGCCGCTGCCCCTCTGCAGCCAGCTGTTCACCAGGCCCGCCGTAACCTGCCGCTGCCCCACTGCAGCCAGGCACTCACCAGGTCCACCACAGCCGCAGCCAGCCGCTACCAGGACCACCACCGCAGCCGACCGCTGCCCACACCACTACCACCGCCAGCCGCTGCCCTTCCACGGCCAGCCGCTGCCCTTCCACGGCCAGCCGCTGCCCCAGGTCGACCAGCCGCGCAATAACTTTGTAGCGTATATTCGTGTACCAATGTCTTGTATGCAATACTATGTGTCAATAAATTATTGTCGTCGGCTGACCTGCAGATCGGTTCTCCACGGCGGAGGGGTGTTACCGGTGGTGTTGTTGTGCGTTGGATAGGCTCCGCCCCTGGCGGAACCTAGCCAATCACAACATAGCCAGTCATCCCGATGCCTATAAAAGAAACGATCTGCAGCGAGATGCAAGGACTCTCACACAGACCTTCGGCCTGTGCAGTCAGCCTACAACCAGTCTTTAACCACTCACTTGGTGTTTCATTGTGTCTTGAAACTCCAACACCTTCAGCGGTTCGAAACTAGCCTCCAACAATTCCAGCGGTTCGAAACTAACCAGCAACAATTCCAGCGGTTCGAAACTAACTATCAACTCCAGCCGTTCGAAACTCACGACGTCTTCGCCATCCGAAGCCGCCGACAACAACCCCTTGCACCGTCGCTCTCATCGCGAGCCCGACCCGGTGACACTAGCAGTATTGAACAAAGCAATCTTTATTCCACCCAAAGATATAAAATACTAAATTTGAAGGAACCTGAATTGCTTGCTTTTATTGGCATAATTTTTTTTTTGAAAGGATATCACATTTTACCCAGTAAACTCTATTGGCCGTCTGCAGATGATTTAGATGTTAGTTTAGTAATCAAAACTATGACTAAATATAGATTTGAGCAAATATTTTAAATGATTATTTTTCTACACTGACATATAATAACGATATAGTTTTTAAAATAAGACCTTTGTATGAATCTTTTGTGGTTGGAGAAAGAGTCGTACTGTCTGTCATTGTCCAAAAAATATTGGGGTAAAAATAGAATATTGTATTTTGAAAATTATTTAACAAGCGTAAAATTTCTTGAAAAATTAAAATGTGAGCAAACATGGGCATGCGGGACTGTAAAAAGCAACAGGGAGGGACTTCCAAAAAATTTAACAAACAGTCGACACACAAGTGACGGATGGAGATATTGCGATGAGTTTCTTCCTTGAATTTAACTTTCTTCAAATGGTGCGATAAAAGAATAGTTCACCTATTATCAAATTTTCATGGAACGGAGTTGAAGACAGTTGTACGGGTCCAAAAGGATGGAACAAAAAAAGATGTAAATTGTCCCAAAATTATACGGGACTATAATCGTTTTATGGGAGGGGTTGGCCAGGCGGATAGATTACGTCAAGCCTATTGCCTAGATAGACGTTCCAAGAAATGGCGTCACCGACTTTTGTTTGGCCTTTTGGATATTGTTTTTGTGAACAGTTATATTGTATACAACCAATTAAATCCCGATGAAAGTATATTATTATTTGATTTTCGTCGCGGTGTTAGTACGGGCCTGATGAACTAACTAATCAGTGAAGCCCATAAAAATACCTAAATGAAGGAAGTATAACTACAGTGTGTGCGATGATGTTCGTTTGGGTAATAAAGGCTCTCACTGGCCAATCTTTACGAATTTGAGAAAAAGATGCGAATACTGTTTGTCATTAGGTGTAGAGTCTCGTCCTCATTCAAAATGTTCCACTTGCTGTATTTATTTATGTTGCAATGAAAAAGATTTGTTTTTTACTTTACCGTAATTAAAAATAGTGTTGTAATAGTATTGCAAGATATCAATAAAATAAAATATACATTCTAACATAACACACATTAGTAGTAGTTGTTCTGTGTTGACGGATGTGTTCCTGTTTAGTTCTGTTTAACAACAACAAAATTACATATTTTATACTTCTAATGTCGTAATTATACACAGAAAGTTTAAAAACTTTATAAAAATGACATGCCAGGACACAAAGGAATAAAATAGATATATAAGCGTAATTCTATATTTTTAAACTAGATGGTGGCGAATGTATCTAAATATCCATAATTCATTGTCTAATTCAGGAGCATTTTGTTACGTTATTATTGTCCGATTGGGAGTTAGGTCCCATGAGTAGTAGTTTCAGCTTATTTTAGTAGCTCCAGTGACCAGTCTTTTTCCACGCATGTCAAATTATATTATTTCCGTTTTAACGTCACTTCTGTAGTCAAAGACATCTGCTTGTTGTGATTTAAAGAATCCATGAAAATCTTGGTGATAATAAGCCTTCGGAAAACTAACTTGTGAGTCGTCGACCCGAGTGACTGACTCACCTTTCTCTTCTAGTACTGCAATCTCGGATTCCTTTTCTGACTTAGACATTCGATCTAAATTCGCTTTAGATTTTCTTTTAGCTTCTTCTGAGGGTGACGAACGCCCTTATTTATCTGTAGAGATTTTTGGGAAAACTTTTCTAGGTCTATTAGACTCTGGTGCTTCCCGTACTATACTTGGTCGTTCTGGTTGGGACGTACTCAAGTCTTTTGATTTAACTTTGTTGCCTTCTTCTATTCCTGAGTGTACTGTCGCTAATGGCGTATCCTGTTCCGTTTTGGGATTACTTTGCGTTCCTGTAGTAGTAGAGAAACGCGTTGTCCTGACAGAAATTCTAGTTATACATTCGCTACCTCATTCTCTTATCTTAGGAGTTGACTTTTGGAAAAAGTTGGGAATCATCCCCAATATCCGTAATGGAGGATGAACGTTTAGTGATAGGAAAGAGCTAGAAATTGCTTCCATTACTGACCATAGTCACTTGGACTCAAGGCAGATGTCTCTTCTTTCTTCGTTGCTTAGGGATATCTTTTCTGTTATGAAACCGACTTTAGGATGCACGAACCTTGTTGAACACGAAATTCGTACTACGGCTGAACCCATCAAACAGCGTTACTACCCTATCTCTCCAGCACTACAAAAGTTTGTGGATGTTGAAAGGAACGCCATGCTGGAGCAAGGTGTTATCGAACCGTCACAATCACCGTGGGCATCGCCCATTGTGCTTGTCAAAAAAAAAGATAGTACTTATAGGTTCTGTGTTGATTATCGCAAAGTAAACAAAGTCACTGAACGTGATGCGTATCCTCTTCCTTATGTATCTAATATTCTAGATCGTCTACGTGACGCTAAGTTTCTTTCTAGTTGGATATTAAAACTGCTTATTGGCAGATTCCTGTTAAAGCTGAGTCTAGACCTATTACTGCCTTTACTGTACCAAACAGAGGTTTATTCCAGTTCCGACGCCTTCCCTTTGGGTTACATAATTCTCCAGCCACGTGGCAACGGCTGATCGACCGCGTTATCGGCGCAGACCTAGAACCTCATGTCTTTGTCTATCTCGATGATATTGTCATAGTCACGAATGACTTTGATAAGCACTTGGACGTCCTTCGGGAAGTCTTCAAACGACTTATGAACGCTGGTCTTACTGTTCGTCGAGATAAATGTCACTTTTGCCGTCCCGAATTACGCTATCTCGGTTATGTTGTCGATAAACAGGGTTTACATGTGGACCCAGAAAAGGTTTCTGCTATTCTTAACTTACCTATTCCTACTTCCGTTACTGAAGTACGTCGTGTCCTAGGAATGGCATCGTGGTACCGACGTTTTATTCCTAATTTCTCTACCGTTGTTTCTCCTATTACTTCTCTTACTAAAAAAAATGCTAACTTTCTTTGGAGTGACGAATGTCAACTAGCTTTTACGGCCATTAAGGAAGCTCTTATTGCTGCTCCAATTCTTAGCTGTCCTGATTTTAACAAGGAGTTTACTATTCAGACTGATGCCTCAGATTATGGTGTAGGTACTATCTTGACCCAAACGCATGATGACGGCGAACATGCAGTTAGTTACATTAGCTGTTCGTTGCAGAAAGCAGCGCGTAATTATAGCACCACGGAAAAAGAATGTCTCGCAGTTGTGTGGGCCATAGAAAAATTCCGACCATATATCGAAGGTGCTCACTTTACTGTGGTCACTGACCACCACTCCTTGATTTGGCTTAACAATCTTAAGGATCCTTCTGGACGCCAGCAGTACGACTTCACAATAGTCCATCGCAAGGGCAAAGATCATGTCGTTCCAGATACTTTGTCTCGGTCTGTTCCTAAACTTGATGTCGTGGAACCTGCCATTATTCTTCCTCCACTTCAGACTTCTGATGAGTGGTATTGTCGCTTACGTACCTCTATCGAAACCAACCCGGATAAATATCCTGTTTGGCGTGTCGACAATGGTAAGATCTTTAAGTATACTTCTCCTCGTATTCGTGGGCTCGATCCGGAATGCGATAACTGGAAGTTTGTTGTTCCTACGGAACTTCGTCGAGATCTCATCAATGAGAACCATGACTTACCAACTGCTGGTCACGCTGGTGTGTTCAAAACGTTTGAGCGTTTGGCCACACGTTACTATTGGCCTAAAATAAGAGCCTCTGTTGCTAGATATGTCCGGAGATGTGCAGTTTGTGCCGCACATAAGGTAGAACAGAAGAAACCTTATGGTTTTATGGCACCTCGTGCTAGACCTTCTCGTCCTTGGCAGTTCCTCTGCATTGATATTGTTGGACCACTTCCTCGTTCGCTTTAAGGCTATAGCTTTATTCTTGTTGTCTCTGATTGCTTTACTAAATACTCTTGCTTCTTTTCTCTTCGTCGTGCTACAGCTGCTGCGGTTTGTCGCGCTGTAGAAGATGAAATTTTTTTAGTTTATGGTACACCGCAATACATTATCTGTGATAATGGTGTACAATTTCGTAGTAGTTTGGCTCTCTATGTGAAAGCTATCGTTCTAAAATTCTATTTAATGCTCCTTACCATCCGCAAGCTAATCCTGCAGAACGCATTAACCGCGTACTAAAAACTATGCTTTCTTCGTATGTTGCTGATAACCACCGAAAGTGGGATTCGCTATTGCCAAAAGTTGCGTGTGCTATTCGCACGTCCAAACATGAAGTAATTGGTCACTCTCCTTTCTTTGCTAACTTCGGGCGTGAGCACCATCTATATGGAGATCACATGGGACGACCACCCGATCTCAATGAACCGATTGAAGATCCCGATCGCACTGTTGACGAACCTGGCTTACGAACGAAAGGCATAGAACAACTGCGCTTGGATATTAAGAATCGATTGAACAAGGCTTACGAACAAGCTAGCCGACGTTACAATCTTCGTCGAGGCCCAGTTGTTTGCCGTAAACTCACTTGTGTGGCGCAGAAACTTTGCTTTTTCCAACGCCGCTGCTTACATAAACGCCAAACTCGCTGCGAAGTTTATTGGTCCCTCTACTATTCTGAAACGTATGTCTCCTTGGACTTACCAGTTAGCTGACGAGTCTGGTAATGACGTAGGCACCTGGCATGTTCAAGATATGAAGCCATATCTTGCTGAAGACTAATACGACATTTTCTGTTACTTGTTGGTCCACTTTCTCTTTACTCATTATCATGTTATGCAATTTTATAAAGTGTGTTAATTCATTAATAACAGTAAATAATGCAGGTTTTATATTGAAAAGATATGTTACAATTATTAGAAAATTATGAATAATTAATTTTTGAGTAAATATGTTTGATAGATAATATTATGGAAAATATGTGTTAGGATTTGTATTTTAGAAATGTTTGATTTTTTACAGAAATAGTGGTGGGGAGAATCCAAGTTAAATTCGTTTAAAACTGTGTATTTGGAGGGGTTTTCAATAAGCGAATGAACAACAAAGTAACTTCTTAAGATGCCACCCCACCAAGTACACAAATGTTGATTAACCACCAATTAACAAACGAATATTTTGTGATTTTTACCCCCATTAGCATATATCCTTTACACGATTTGTCCATCCCAAAAAATAGGTGGTTTTTATCCTCCAGGTATCCAGAAAAGCGTATAAAACACGACGCTTGATACGAATCGAGGTTCACTTTTAGCGAACCAATCTCGCGTATCTTAAAATTCTCTACGTGAGCTCCTTGGTGGCTTCACCGCCTGAAGGAGAATCCGTTTAAGCCCTCCGCCACCGTTGTTGACGTCTTCGCCACGAGTTTCGGCTCGACGGCAGGGGACTCCTCCTGTTGGACTTCTAAATTTCGATCACCCTGAATTACGTGAGCTGCTTAGTGGTTTTTACTGCTTCGAGGGGAATCCGTTTCGCGACTTTGGTCTGGCAGGGGACCAACGGAGTCGTGCTATTTGGTTATATTTCGAAAGTTTGTCAAACAATACGCGTTAATTTTGGTGTCCCGTAAAGTCAATACAATTCGCAACCGCCTTATCTCTAATCAATAATATTTCATTACTTATAACTGCACTTCATTCAAATTAACAATCCTCATTTAACGATATACTAAAGCTACTCATTCCACCTAATAATATTCCCTATTACACAAATAATCCGGCTTACAAGTCCTCATAAAATCTCTATTACGAAATAACAAAAGTTACCCACCACAAATCCGATAAATCATTCATCCCTTATAAGTGAGCATCATCTACGAACCTCCAATAATAATTCCTTACATGTGACAAACATCCGCTCCACAATCATTCAATAATAATTCCTTATATGTGACAACCATCCACGAACCTCCAATAATAATTCCTAATATGTGACAACCATCCACGAAATAACCTTACCTAATAATCATCCCTTATATGTGAGAAGTATCCAGGAAATAACTACGAATAATAATTCCCTTTATGTGACAATTATCTACGTAACGAAACGTTAAATAATAAACCAAATCTACAAAATCTTGTTTGTTTTATTTACTGTCTAATAAACCTATAGATGTTCTAAATAATGGAGTTCGCTATGGAAACACAACGTAGCAGGTCCTACACTAAAATATGACGATCATTAGCCATAACATCGTTTAAACATCTTCGCTAATTCACAAGAACTACCGTATTCAGTATAAAAAAATTAAGTAAAAAAGCATAAGGACTTTTAATAATACTAAGCCCAGTGCGGTACGTTACAGTATATCGGTAAAACCTGCGAAAACACGTCGATTTTAGTTTTTCGCCGGATACATTTCAGCAGTATTGCTTTTGGTATATCTTCATCCAGAGGGGTGCAACAACTCGTAATATTGTTTTTTTTATATAATGTAAGGATATGTCGAGTGGCATATCGTCGGAAAGCTCATTTAAAGAGGAATGCAATGCATGTTTTATTTTCGAAAAATTCCAAGATTCCAAAATTTTGCAAAAAATTGCACCAACTACTACTACGACTATTTCCTCTTCTTGCATTTGAAAAGTGGCTGGGTGGACAACGATTTTAAAACGACGATGAACACAAGACTGACGTTACCAACTGGTTCAATTCCCAGGCGGCAGACTTCTATGCAGAGGTGTTAACGAAGCTGGAGCAGCGTTACAGAAAGTGTATAGATGTGAACGGCGATTATGTGGGAAAGTAAAGTAGATATGTAGTAAAATATTACTGTCAATAAAAACATTTTCTGAGCTTATTTTTTTATGACCAAGCGGACCCTAGTTTTGGAACACGCCTCGTATAAAGCATAATTTTGTGCAAGTTCATAAGTGAAACCAACAATGAAATCCGTTTTCGAAAGAATAAAAAAAGAAGGAGCCAAATTCTTTTTGTCGAACTTAAATTTAAAAAAAAATATTTTGGACAAAACGAGTGATTATATTTTAAACTATTGTATGCAATTTTAAAAAAAAATTACAATTTTATACTCCATAACATCTTTCAGTAATATCCAAGAGAGCCTGAAACTACATACCTACTTTGGCCGAGAATTCGAATTCAAATTGCCAGGTGGCATGTCATTGAGACAACTCGAGGACCAGGATCTGATGAACTATGAAATATGCGTCAATGTAGCAGGTTGTGAGCCATAATAAGCAAAGTAAAATAAAACACATTGTAGGAAATGTTGATAATATACACTTAATATTATTTAATAATTAAAGCGTAAACAGCGAATTCACTTTTTTAAAAGAAAATAAAGACCATGCTTTAACGGCTTTACAGACAACGGACAAAACAATTTATAATATAGATTATGTCAAGTTTATTAAAGAATATAAAGTTATCCATGATTTTGTTTCATCTGTATCAACAACTAAATTATATAAAGTTACCCATGATTTTGTTTCATCTGTATCAACAATTAAAGAATTTAATTTTCAATTTAATGAAAATTTAAATCGATCAAAGAATGTGTTAAAAGATTAACACCACCAATATTTAATTAATTTAAGATCAAATCATAGTGGCTTATAAATATATTAAATAAAATTAAAGATTTGTTTAAACACTTTATTGATCAAAGCTTGGGCACATTTTTAGACAAATTAGTTTTATTTTGTGATCAAGTTAACCTTTCGGTAGGCGCGCTGTCGTAAAAGTTACGACAAATGTGCAAAATCCCTCCCTCTATAATTATCAATCAGCCGCGACCGCTGAGCTCCAACCTATTCCAAGTTCAGTCTCCCTCTAAACTCCAGGCGAGCCGGTGTGCACAGACAAGAGTGCTGATTGTCAATAGATATTTTGTGAAGTTTCAGTTGAGCATAAATTTTACGACACGCGCTTTGATGTGTAAGTATATTACGTATACTATTTTCTCTGATTTGTTTCACATTTATATCGTTCCCTTCATAGCTCAATGTATTTTTGTGTTTTTGACATTTCGCATTATGGCTCGCAGGCCGCTTACACAAAAAGAGCTGGAAGACATTGTCGATTTTTTTTTTTTGATGAGGCAGAGGAAGAGAACGAGACTTACTTCCTCTCAAGTGAAAGCGAGTTTTCGGAAGGAGAGATCGAGAAACAAATTGAAGATAGTGTTTCCAAACAAGAGAACTCTTCAGAGGAATCTGAAAGAGGAGCTGGCCACTGAGGGGGTTTTCGTTGAAAAAAATAAATCAACAAAATGGCGTAAGACCAATACCATGCTTCTTCAAAAACCAAAAGACGATCAAATATAGTACTCGAGGTTTTAAACCTCGTCGCAGTGTTCGCGATATAGTGGCCATTTCCGGAGCAATATGAAGCAGCAAGACAAGCTGTAGCATCCTACTCCTACAACAACCACAGTAATAGATCTCGTGGCTATCGTAAAGGAGGAAGTAGAGATATGCACAATCAAAGACGAACTGATAGTATGTGGATCGTAAAAGGTAGAGAAAATCTTCGCCAATACAGTGAAGGCCTAGACGCCAAGATAGGCGTTGGTATGGCTGAAGTAACTGAAGCCCTCAATCAGATAGAGGCTAATAAAACTCTCGTAGTGATAACAACTATTGTTAACTACAAGAAGAATTGGATTTACAGCGGCCCAAAATTATTTTCAAGCATCAGCAAAGAGAAACCCCGTTTATTGTAATATTTATAGTTTTATCGGGTATCGCTGGCAATGTTTGAGGCACGCATGTTAGAAATGAGAGAGACACAAAAGGGTCCTTATCGATATATAGATGAGGTTGAAGAAATTGACCCAAATCCTCAATTGATCCAAGCTGTTAAAACCGTCAATGCGTATCCAGATTTAACTGGACGTATACTATGCTTTAGGACCTATTGAAGAAGGTGCAGAATATTTTGTGCCCGCTTACCCAAAAGCAAAGTACCGCAATGATAGACTTGTTCCATTGACGGGGGAAGTTAGATTTGGCAATTTAAGAGATACTGTCGTCCAACTCGCTAATCATCAAACTAATCGTTTGATTAGAGCTAACTTTTATGCACACTGTCCAATCCCTGGAACCATTTGGAGAGAGGACCAGAGGGTAATCCAATTTTGGAAAACCCGGATGAGATAATTCCGGTAGACTGATATCACTGCGCTTATGGATGATATCATCGAATTTAATAGAATGCATTCTAGGTTGCAGACAAAATTACCAAAATTCGTACGGACCGACAGGCTTGACTACAAACGAAAAGGTGAGCCACGCATACTGATATGTAACAAGGAAGAGAACCTTCGTTACTTAAATAGAAGAGCTGGAGAACCGTTAACCGAGTATTACTCTCGGTTGAAACTGGAAGGGAATATTGAAGATTACTGGACTTCTAGAGCCCTTAAGAAAATAGATATTCTAGAGAGAACTTATACTTCTAGGCGAGATACCGAGTATTTAAAATTATAGGTATCCGATTTACATTGCTCGAGACGGACGAAACGCTGGATGGAACTAATTACACATCTAGTTACGACGACTGGAAAAAAGTTTTGTGGAGCGATGAGTCGAAATTTGAAGTTTTCGGTTTGTTCAGATCATCTGAACATTAGCCGCATTCGTTATCTATAACCGTAGGTTATATTGTATTTTTAACCCAACTTCGGTTATAAAAATCGATTATAAGTAGCAGTTAAAACCGACATAACCTGATTTTTATAACTTTTTGTCATTGAAGGTTATAACGTTATAACATAGGTTATAACCACGTTATAACATAGGTTAATATGGATAAAATGAAAAGAAAAAGATTTCCAAAAAAAAATAAAGGAGATCGATGGCAAAGAATCTCGAAGGAGATATTCCACTGAGGAAATCACCACTTTGGCTCAATGGATAGCTGAAAATCCACTAAATGGAGAGGATAAAGGTAGGTAAACAAACGTTAATGCATTATTCAGTACCTATTCTTAATTGTTGTATGTAATTTATAGTTCAGTTGTTTAAATTTTTTGCAGGAGTAAATAAAAATAAAGAGACGACAATCTCTTATATTAGAAGGATGTTTTATATATTTTATAACCTACATCTGTCAAATTTTGGTTAAACCGTCTAATATAACTTTTTGATATAACATCTGTCATTCGTTTTCTAGGTTATAATTTTAGGTTATATGAACGGTTATACTACCTTTTATAACCCTCAGTTATAGATAACGAATGCGGCTATTGTTTAATTTCTATCTTAATATTTTTCAACTTATTTTATAATGTAATACTATTCATTCATTTCCTGTTTCAACATATCTTGCCTTGCTATTTGCTATTTGTGATCGATGTGAACTGCCGAGTTAACAATAAGCAAATTGCAAAGTATGTGCTAAACAATTATTTTGAAATTTTTTATATAACTTATTATTTATGACGTATGTTTATTCAGCATGTATTTTTTGTATACAGGGTGATTGATTGAGACCGGGCATTAAAAATATATGAAGAATGAAAAAGGGTATGGATCTGAAATTTTGGTTATGACCATAATGGCATCTGATCTGTTTAATGAAAATATTTTAAAGATGGCGACACTTCCGGAAATACCGGAAGTTGACGTCTACTTTCTTATTTCAAATACAATGGTCTATTTTTTATTGCCTATTTGGATTCAAAACGTTATTTTAGAGGGACTTTTATTAGCATTCTCTATACCTAAGTGCAGCCATTTTTGAGATTTTTGGACTTTTTTGAAAATTTTTAGATTTTCATAGTGATGCTTAATAATATCTACCACCGCCATTTTTGAAGAAAAAACGCTTAAATTTAGACCATGCCTAGAAGAAACCTTGGACTACATCCTGGATATTTTGCAATCGATGCATTACTTACAGGGTGTCCAAAATTTAATTTTCTTTTAATACAACTTCAGACCACCAAAACTCGTTTTTTTCAAATACAATGCCCAAACTTTTTTTTCATTTTCTAATGCAAAATTACATTCTGCATCAATCTGTATTAGCGTTTCCTATACCTATCTGCAACAATTTTCGAGTTATTAAGAATTTTTGATAAAGTTAAGAGTAATTGCAACATTTTTAAATAGTAGGCCTTGGAAATGACAACAAATGCCAATACTTAATAACCGTCAACCACTTTTATCGCGTTTGTCTGAAGTATCCATGAAAATGTATAATCAAGAGTATTCAAACACGGATATTTTGAATTTATTTTACATTCTTGGACAAATTCAGAAGATTATTGAAAGTGTGAACGAATAGTTGTGTATTTTTAATGTAGCTTGTACAGCATAGTATGTTAAACCCGAGTCTTGCGCTACCAATCGAATTGATCGCTGAGGATGGTCATTAAAATATCTCAGGATGTTAACTTTGTTAGTTTCATCATTTGTCACACGCTTAGGTCGAATACAAGCAGATTTCACTCTTCTAAATTGAAAAAAAAATTGATTCTACTCATTAAAATTTCTGTCTGGTCATTACAGTCAAATAAGGATAACTCTCAATGACCACGCGGCAAGTTCTTTCAATAATCTTGTTACATCCTTCATGAATATAAAATAAGTTCAAAATATTCGTGTTTGAATACTCTTGATTATACATTTTCATGGATGCTTCAGACAAACGCAATAAAAGTGGTTTACAGTTATTAATATTGGCATTTGCTGTCATTTCCAAGGCTTACTATTTAAAAATGTTGCAATTTCTCTTAACTCTATCAAAAATTCTTAATAACTCGAACACTGTTGCAGATAGGTATAGGAAACGCTAATACAGGTTGATGCAGAATGTAATTTTGCATTAGAAAATGAAAAAAAAGTTTGGGCATTGTATTTGAAAAAAACGAGTTTTAGTGGTCTGAAGTTGTATTAAAAGAAAATTAAATATTGGACACCCTGTAAGTAATTCATCGATTGCAAAAATTCCAGGATGTAGTCCAAGGTTTCTTCTAGGCATGGTCTAAATTTAAGCGTTTTTTCTTTAAAAATGGCCATGTTAGATAATATTAAGCATCACGGTGAAAATCAAAAAATTTTCAAAAAAGTCCAAAAATCTAAAAAATGACTGCACTTAGGTATAGGGAATGCTAATAAAAGTCCCTCTAAAATAACGTTTTGAATCCAAAAATGCACTAAAAAATAGACCATTGTATTGAAAATAAAAAAGTAGACGCCAACTTCCGGTATTTGCGGAAGTGTCGCCATCTTGAAAATATTTTCAATAAACAGATCAGATGCCATTATGGTCATAACCAAAATTTCAGAATTATACCCTTTTTCATTCTTCATATATTTTTAATGCCCGGTCTCAATCAATCACCCTGTATATACCGTAAATTATTGTTAATAAATTAGTACAGATTGAGTCTTACTTAATCAACATTCAACATATACCTAAGCCTAATTAGGGGTGTGAGGCTGCACTCCAACGCACAATACATACTATTACGAGTTACCACCACTTAAGCCTAATTAGGGGTGTGAGGCTGCACTCCAACACTTACACAACACACACACTTAACTTCACTTACACATCCGCACACTACAAATTTACACCAGATCATCAGCATCTGGTCGTAAACACGGTTCGAGGCGAAGTCTTCGTACGCAGGTCAGCAGGCATCTGATCAGTGTCTGGTACCTTCTGTTTAACATGGTGGAGGTTCTGTGATGATATGGGGTTGTTTTGGTGGTGATAAAGTCGGAAACATTTGTAGAATCCAAGGCACAATGAAAAAAGAACAGTACCGACAAATCCTTGAAAATGAAATGTTACACAATGACCCGAAACACACTTCCAAGCTTTGCCGAAATTACTTGGAAAATTTGTCGGATGGAGGAAAGCTTAAAGTTATGGATTGGCCACCACAGTCTCCTGACTTAAATCCTATAGAGCTTTTGTGGGACGAGGTTGATAAAAACGTGAGAAAAATTTGTCCCACTTCCTCACAGCACTTATGGAACATTTAAAAAACAGAATGGTCCAAAATTTCATTTGCAGTTCTACTAAAATTACTTAATAGAATGCCGAAACTTTGCACAGCAGTAATCAAAAACAAGGGTGGCCACATAGATGAGAGAAATATTTGATAGTAATATTGTAATTTTATAGATTTAATAAAATATATGTGAACAATATTTATTTGGTTTAAATATATTCTAAACAGAATCTATTAAAAGTTTTATTTTCCAACTCCTCACGTCAAAAATATTTAATTTGTTGGGTGGGCAAATACTTTTGAGCGGTAGTGTATATTGATCAGCTGAGAGTTCACCACCAATATTCTAGAGCAGTGTTTCCCAAAGTGTGGTACGCGTACCCCTGGGGGCACGGGAAGAGTTTGGTGGGGGTACGCGCTGCACCGGGCTTTGGCTGCCTGTTGCAACAAGCAACAGTGTCACACAATAAAATTCAGTAGGTACACGCTGAACTATTACAGCACGCGCGTGTGTATTTTTTGGCTTTCGTGCGATTTTTCTAATAGAAAAGGTTTGTTATGTGCTTAAGGTGCGTGTTCACGTGAGAGTAAACTACTCTCGATAGCAGCGTCGCCAAGGATACAGCCAATCGCGAGTTACTCTCAGGGGCTGTATCCTTGGCAACGCTGCTATCGAGAGTAGTTTACTTTCACGTGGACAGGCACCATAGTAAGCTACTTCATACTAAACATAATTTTTCACTATAACATTCAAGATTATGGATCGCTGGTTGAAATCTGGGACTTTTAAACCGAAAGAAACCAGTGATTGTAGTAACAATCAAGAAACAATAAATAACGAAATTAACGAGGGTGAACCACCTTCAATTCTGAAAAAACCTGTTGAGAAAAAAGCAAGAAAAACTCGCAAGTACGACAAAGAATATCTTAAATTTGGATTCTCATGGACTGGAGATGAAAAAGAGCCTATTCCATTTTGCGTCATTTGTTCTGAAAATCTAACAAATGAGAGTATGAAACCATGCAACTTAAAGCGCCATTTTCAGACACACCACAATCAGTACAAAGATAAACCAATTGATTTTTTTGAAAACAAACTTAAGGATTTAAATCAGTCTCGAAAAGTAATGCGGGGTTTGACAGGAGGTGACAATCAAAAAATCCTAGAAGCTTCGTATCGCGTGTCGCTTTTAATTGCGAAATGCAGTGCAGCGGAGACGATTGGCGAAAATTTAATCAAGCCTGCAGCCAAGATAATGGCAGAAGTAATGATAGGAGTTAAGGCAAAAGAAACTTTTGACCGCGTTCCCCTCTCGAACAGTACAGTTCATCGAAGAATTATTGATATGTCTAATAATGTAAAACAGATGTTATTGTCTGATATTTCTCAAAGTCGTTATTATGCTTTACAAGTCGATGAGTCCACTGATATTGCAAATCTTTTGGCGTTTGTTAGATACGAAAAAAATCAAGAAATTCATGATGACTTTTTATTTTGCCAGCCTTTATCAGGTCATACAACAGGAGAAGATATCTTTTATGTTATGAATAAATTTATGCAAGAGAACAAACTTGATTGGAATAGATGTGTTGGAATAAGCACAGATGGAGCAAAAAGTATGGTCGGCATTAATAAAGGACTCGTTTCAAGAATTCAGAATGTTGCCCCAAATGTGATATCCACACATTGTTGCATACACAGAGAGGCTTTGGCAACACGTAAGATGCCAGCTGATCTACAGAAAGTTCTGGATGAAAGCGTAAAAATCATTAACTACATTAAAGGCCGTCCTTTGAATGCCCGAATTTTTTCGCAAATGTGTGAAGAAATGGGAAGTAGTCATACTCAACTTCTTTTTCATACTGATGTTCGTTGGCTCTCTCGAGGGAAAATTCTAAACCGATTATTTGAACTCAGACATGAACTTCAAGTTTTTCTTACTGATAGATTTGAGCTGAGAAACTGTTTACATGACTGGAAATGGCTCTGTAAATTAGCATACTTAGCAGATATATTCTGTTTTAAATTCTCTCAACTTATCGTTACAAGGCAAAGAAATTTCATTGTTTCACGTTCAAGATAAAGTGAAGGCTACCATGGCAAAATTAAATTTGTGGCAAAAGAGAGTTGGTAATGGAGAAGTAGACTCGTTTCCCTCTCTTCATGAGTTTATAACAAGTCCGGCTGGTAAAATTGATGCTGATACTCTGAAATGTATAACACAGCATTTAGAGAATTTACAAGTGGGCCTGAAAAACTATTTTCCTGATTTAAACAAAAATATTGAATGGATAAGATATCCGTTCAACATTAATACAACATGCATGCCAGAAGGTTTATCGCATGCGGAAGAAGAGCAATTGTTGGAATTAGCTTCAGACGGATTTTTGAAAAATAAACATAATGAAAGTACTTTAACATCATTCTGGTTGCAGATGCAACATGTGTATCCAGTTTTAACAAAAAAAGTCCTGAAATACATCTTGCCTTTTCCAACTTCATATTTATGTGAAGTTGCTTTTTCAGCATTTGTAGACATTAAGTCAAAAAAAAGAAACAGGCTTTTGGATGTGGAACCGCATCTTAGATTAAAATTAACAACCAGGGAACCAAATTATAATGAACTGTCATCTCAACATAAACAATTTCATCCTTCTCATTGATTATAATAAATGTTTTTTATAATACATCTTTTATTTATTTTAGTTGTATTTTATTATGAATAAATTTTATTTTTTGTTATTTTTTTTTTATTAACGAGGGGTACTCAATGTTACAAAAATTATAAAAGGGGTACAACGATATCGAAAGTTTGGGAAACACTGTTCTAGAGATCGGGATTGTAGAAATATCGACAGGCACGAGTGTATGGTATACTTGTGTGTACTGCATTTAATCGGTTTAAAAAAACCTAACCATGCAAATGTGAAAGAGATCTTTGCGAGCGACGGTACCGGAATTCAAATTGGAAGAGCTGTCATGAGTTACAAAAGGTTTCTCTTCATCACCCGATGCCTGAGATTTGATGACAAAAATACTAGAGTCGAAAGGAAAGTTGACAAATTGGAGGATTTTTGACTTTTTCCAAGCTTTTGTCAACACTGCAGATCGTCGTTCAATTTAAGCAAATATACTACAATCGACGAGAAAGAAAATAACTAAATTAAAATTAGTAGCATCGTCAATAAGAGGAGAAGAAGCACGCGAGAAGGAGATTCAGTCCAAATTAATCTAGTAATCTAGGACTGAGACGAGTTTTCAAGTAAATCTAACACTTTCTTTGGCGGGGCCATGGACGTACAAAGTATTTTGGACGTCGCACTTACAGCTAGCGCATCTACTTTGGGCGCGGCTCAGGCAGCGAACATCTTTCGGGTCGGTTTCAAGTCGTCGGTGAAAGTTGACATCAATCTAACTCCTGGACAGAAAGCCCTTTTACAAAAACTTGTGGGTTACCCACTAGTGTTTGTGGGTGGGAAGACAGTAACTAATGACCACCCTTTGCTTGTGGCCGTACGCGACATTGTGCGAACAAACTATGAACGCGAGTTTAAAATTTCAAATACTGCTGAACGGACACTAGTTATCGGGGCCAGCGTCCGAGAAATATCGATGTACCAGAACAATCCACATATTTACTCCTATGTTTATGGAAAAGAAACATTCATTTAGGGGTCGTTGCGGTTTTATTCAATATATTCCCAGCAAACCAGCGAAATACGGGATAAAGATTTTTGCTTTATGTGATGCCAAAAGTTTTTACACGTACGATCTAGAAATATACTGCGGAAAAAAACCAGATGGACCATTTGGACCCAGGGTGAAGAACGTGTTGTCATTTTTTTCTTAAAATCAACAGATGGCACTGCCGTATTTATCTGACTATGGCGAACATTTTGGTATTAACAACAGGGGGAAGAACGAACTTGGTCAAGCTGATATTTACAGTTAAAAAATATCACACTGGTTAAAAACGTGTTAAGTCCTTCTGGAAGAGGGAAGAATGTGTTAAGTCAAATATGGAAGGTTGCAACTTTCAGGTTATAATCAGTAATTTGAGGTCGTTTACTGTAGCAGATTGTGACAGTGTGCTTTTATTTAATATTATTCTATATTATTTGTTTAATATTATCAAAGTATGGATAGTGAATGTGATTCTGATGAAGGGAATATTAAGAGTACATTAACCAAAAAAAGGAAAAAAAGTGGTCGGATTACTGATGCAACCAAAAAACTGCGTCTTCAGTCCCATGTTGAGGGCAAAAATTGTGAATGCAAACGGTATAAGTGTTTTGAAAGTAATCAAAAACATGAAAGAATGCAACTTTTAAAAAATTTCAATTTGATGGGAAGTTGGAATAAACAAAGTTCATACTTTGTTACGTTATTATTGTCCGATTGGGAGTTAGGTCCCATGAGTAGTAGTTTCAGCTTATTTTAGTAGCTCCAGTGACCAGTTTTTTTCCACGCATGTCAAATTATATTATTTCCGTTTTAACGTCACTTCTGTAGTCAAAGACATCTGCTTGTTGTGATTTAAAGAATCCATGAAAATCTTGGTGTAATATCGGTGGGTGCCGACTTTCTAAGTCACGCTGGTGCGAATTTGTTTCTACCAATAAAACCATTGGATGATTTATTAACGCTGAGACAGGTGTCTTTAAGCTTTGTCTTTAAGCTTGGTCGTACAGCTTTGTCGTTAAGTTTGGTTTCAAGCTTAGTCTTACATTTTGGCTTTAAGCTTTGGTTTTGAGCTTAGTTTTGATCTTAAGTTTGGTCTTAAGTTTCGTTTTGTGTGAGCTCCGGTCCAGCTATCCTGGCCCGCCCAGCTGTTAGCTTGTTTAAGCTTTGGACGTACTATTACTGTCAAGTGTTCTGTTGAGGTACTACCGCTAAACTACGGACAGCACTTCCGACAACATTTCTTCTCCTTCAGCGTGCCTTCGGCGGCTCAGCGAAAGCTAAGAATATATATTTAAGCCCCGACTGTCAGCTACGTTCTTAATATTTTTATTATTTCTGTAACTATTGTAGAGCCTTCAGCTCGTTACTACTGTTAGTTCACTGTCTTTTTTTCCTACATTTAATTAGTAACTGTACTTTGGTTAGTGTTACTTAGTAACGTTTAAATTAATTTGTTATTATCCTACGTTCTCAACAACCCTTGAGTGGCTTTGTCGTCACCATAATTTCTTTTAGTCGTACCTTACGATTGATAAGTTAGGGACCGTACTCCGTTTGCAAAGTATTTTTGGTTATGTTATCGTTCGGTGATTTTAGTGCCGCAAGTTTTGATAGGTAGGAGAGCTCTTCCACTTAAGCGGATTGTATTTTCATTGAAACTGAATTATTATTCTTTTATATATTTATTTGTGTATGGTAAATAGGTACTTGCAAACACAGGAACAGAACCAACCTTATTTCGTATGTACTTTCTTTTCATTTAATTTTAGCGAATGGGTTTTTTTGCCTTTCAAGCCTGTTGAGACCAGGAGTTATTATCGTCAAGTGTATTCCATGTTCTATTTGTTATTTTCAACGATTATTATTTATTTAGTATTAAAGGCATACATCATTCACGTCTACAAATTCTTTTATTCCATTTACTAGGTTTTTTCGCTATTTGAAACCTTATAGAAGAAATAGTGTGGCGCCCTTATTGATATCTACAAGTTTGTTTCTAATTTGGACCTACCCCTTCTCGTCTGAACTAGCCGCGAGTCCGAACTACCCTTCTTGTTGCAAGAATAGTGGCTTTCTTAGAAAGTGGCCGATATTCGTGTAACAACTTGACAGGATTAATCAGTCTCAATCCAATCGTGCAACGGCGTCCTCGACAACCTGAAATTGATGCTAATTTAAGGCAAGGCTCTTTTTTTTTATAAAGTTAGAATTTCTCGAAATGATAAAATAATAGAGCTTCCAGTGTGCAAAAAGGCATTAGCTGCAATTCATGGTATTACGTTCAGGAGATTAGAAACCATTCAGACAAGCATGAAACTAACCGGATACTCTCCTGTCGATAAAAGAGGAGCACACTTAAATAGACTAAAAAAGCATTCCCAAGCAACGGTGGAACTTGTAGTCAATCACATTAAATCATTTAAAGGAAGGACGAGCCACTACAGTTTATCGAAAACAAAAAAAATATATTTACCCGAAGACCTAAATATTAAAAAAATGCACCAAATGTTTTTGGAGAAATGCCCCGATAACCTAGTAAGTTATGACAGTTACAGAGAAATATTTAATACCAAATTCAACATTAGCTTCGGGTATCCTCGAAAGGATACCTGTAGCACCTGTGATCGTTTTAAAAGTAAGGAGAATGAATGTAAAGATGCTACAGAGCTGAAACGATTGAGAACTTTTCAAAAGCTGCATTTACTGAAAGCTCAAACTTTTTATACAAGAAAGAGAGCCAGCAGGCAAATTAGTCGCAGCAAGGAAAATACGGAATCAATTTGTATGGATTTTAATAAAAATTTGTCCATGCCGAATATTTCCACTAATGACGTCTACTACAGACGTCAGTTTTCATTTTTTTCTTTTAATATTCACAGACTCTAATGTGCGTTTTTACTGTTATACAGAAGCAGTTGGGCATAAGGGTTCAAATGAGGTCAGGTATGATTATGTCACACATTACTTATCACCTTCTGTCAGAATTTTTAACATATTCTGTGACTCTTGCGGAGGACAGAACAAGAACTGGACTGTTGTAAGATTCCTTCATTACTTGGTTCACAAGTTACTTAGATTTGACTCTGTAACTGTGACATTCCCTATTCGTGGTCATTCTTTTCTTGAGTGTGACAAAGATATGGGCATAATAAACCAAAAGTGTGCTGCCGAAAAAGGAGGATTTAATGGTACTAAAAACATTTTGCAAAAAAGAAGCTCAAACCTATTATGAGAGACTTCGTTCAAAATGATGAGAAATAACTGTTGCGTAATCTTTTTACTAACTTTTCAATAATTATATGTCTATAAATTGTATTTTATACAATAAGTTTTCAAATAAAATAACATGATGTTTTTGGTTACATATTAATATTCTCTATCATCCTTCATTGATTTAACACGTTATTTCCCATTACAATAGTGGGTTGCTATTTTGTTTTAAAACTAAGACCTGTAAAAGTGTTTTGTATTTTGCCTAAAACATATACATGTTCTCGTTCGATACACATTGAAGTTAAAACAGTACAGAAATAGAGAGTATTAAAATATTTTGTGAGAAAATTTGGGTTTTTTAAGTTCGCAAATGGATTTCGCAAAATTGAAAGAAAATGACTTAACACGTTCTTCGCCCTGGCTCTTCATTTGCGATCTCAAATTCCCCAACAGATATTATGAAGCGTCTAGTCACTCCGATAGAAAACTCAAACCGGAATTTGACTATCGACAATTGGTACACAAGTGTACCACTTGCTGTATATTTGCTCACGAAAAAAATAACGGTTTTCGGCACAATGAAGAAAAACGCGGTTAAAATCCCAAGAGAATTTTTGCCCGATAAAAACAGGGCTGTGGAGTCGTCTTTTTGGATTCCAAAAGGACAAAACGCTGGTTTTCTATGTGCCTTGAAAAAACAAATCTGTAATAATACTCTCAACATTACATGACGACGAAATGGACCTCGATACCCGAACACCCCAGATTATCCTGGACTACAACGTAACCAAAGGCGGAGTGGACACTGTTGACAAAATGTGTGCCGCTTACTCGGTCTCTAGAATAACAAAGCGTTGGCCCTGTGTAGTTTGATGAACATTGGAGGAATAATGCTCAAATTATATTCAAATTGACCTGTCTAACAAAGGCTCCTGAGCGTCGAAGGATTTTTCTGAAAAATTTGTCATTTAGCTTGATGAAAGAGCACCTTATCTTCAGATCAAATCTCAGACATTTACCTCAAGATATAAGTGCTTTTCTCAAAGTAAATTGCGGTAAAGAGGAGGGAAACCTTCCAAAATGCGGTGTTTATCGGACATGTGTATTGGAGAAGAGAAGATCTTTAGCATCAATGAAGTGTTGCCATTGCCAATCATTTACGTGCAAGAATCATTCTGCGGTTGCGGTGGTCTGCGACAATTGCAAGGATCTGGACGAATACGTCGATGAAATATATTGAATTGAATTTTTTCTTTCATTTTTTGGAGTATTACTTGTTTTATTGTTTACGAATATGGAATTATTTTTTTTTTGCAGATGCAGAAAATGGTCAACGTTATAACAAAACTATAGAAATTCTACAAACAGAACAAACCAATCAAAAAAAGCTATCACCTTCGCAAAACTGCAAACATTACACTCATCAATTATTGACCCTGAAGATTTATTAAGCGAATTAAATTTAATAGAAAATTCCTTAACAGAATTCAAATTACCTTATTCTATAAATGAAATCTCAATTTATGAAACCATTATTACTGTCAAAGCATACCAAAATAATGCAAGACTAGTATTTATTCCCGAAATTCTTTTAATTGAACCCGAAAATTATGACTATTTTCAACTATATCCATTACCTGTTCAAGTTGATTATCACTTATTTCGAGCAATCATACGACAAAACAATTACATCTTTTCATCTGAGCAAAAAGCAATATCGACATCAAAACTGTGTAAAGAAGTTTAACCAAATAAATATTTTTGCATCATAGAAGAACCAATAATAACTAGTGGACTCCGTGAAGTGCAATTGATAAAGTTTGTGAGTAATAACTCTTGTGACGTTAAATACTTTAAATTCCACGAAACGAAGATTCAGCAAATAAACTCTAATAACTGGATCATAGTAACACCTGGTGATAGTTACTAAAGTATCATGTGCCAATGATAATAATTTTAATATGCCTATTAATGGTACCTTTCTTATACAAGTACCAACATATTGTAATGTTAATATTAATAATTTTATACTAAGTGTTAACCAAAACAAAAATGAATTGAATTATCATATAATGTTACCAAAGTTAAACATTCACACTTTGGAAAAGCCAAAACAATTAAATTTATTACCCACTTTAAACCTACAACACATTAACTTAAATGATTTGAATAAAATCAAAGAACAACTTAGCCATGTTCCAGATCAATGAAACTTGGAACAAAATATTAATTCATTATATGGTAAATCTTTCAAGTATAGTACCATTTTTATTGTACTTACCATAATTCCTTTTATATGTTATAAATGTCGAATTTTAATATGTCGACTATGTAAACTAATCAAAAAAACAAAATATACAACCTCAAGATGATATTCAAATTGAAGAATTAAGGTCAAATTTACAAATTCCCTTAAGTTCTTTCTAATGGTGGAGAAGTTATGGAACCCAGGCTTCACCCCCTTTAATGTTCACCTTCAGTATAATATTTCCAATTGTATTAAATGAAATGCTCTTATTTTATGTCAATAAGGTATCAAATCGCCTGTTATTACGATTTGATACATTTTAGTTACAATGTTGTGGCTGACTCAATGTGAGATCACCCCCCAACATAAACAAAGTATGCCAACTCATTACCATATAAGGCAATGCTTCGAATCCTCTCAGAAGCCCCTAATATAAACATAAGGTTAGGTATAAAAGGCCATTTCATGTAATGTATCATAGAGTTGTAATGTATCTATTGCCAGTTTATGTTCGTTTTTCTGATAGTAATTCCCAATTATTGAGTAATCCGGCGGGATTGGCGACAATAAATTAACTTGCTGAACTTTATAAAATAATTTTAGAAGACAATATTGAGTGTGCCTTTCCAAATTTTGACATTGCCTTTCGTATATTTTTTAACATTAATGGTCACAAACTGCTCAACTAATTGTTCATTTTCTCTGTTGAATATATTAAAAATCCCCTCAGAACAACTATGCAACAAAGCAGGCTGGATGCCTTATCTCTATTATGTATAGAAGCAGATGTGTTACGTAAGATTGATTATAAAGATTTGATCAAAGACGTTACAAGGAAAAAAAATAGGAGAAAATCATTAAGCCATGAATAAAATGGAAGCATACATAAATAAATATTATTGTCCTTACTGTGCAAGTTTTGTTTAATTTCGAATTTTCGATAAACAAAATTTTACTTAATGGTTCATTATTGTTTTAATATTTTGAATTACAAGTGTGAGGGGGCACCAAAACAAGTTAGTGCTTAGGGCATCTAAGGGTTTAATCCGGCCCTCTTTGTTGTAATTAGATAACAATCTAGTTTTTGTAATTACAATGTTTTAATGGACTTTCGTTTTAGAGGACATTCGGTGGCGGCGTGAACGATATGACCGCTCACGTCACGGTAGCTACCGTCGCGGCGCTCGTCATTAAGAACTATTCGTTTGTAAGTGATTTAAAATGTATGTAGGGGAAGCTGTTGTACCAAGGGACGCATGTACCTAGGGACAGCGGCCATAACTTAAACAAAACTCAAAATTTGAAGCTGGCGCTCTTATCATAAATGTCTTTACTTCCTATATTGAATTCAATACCTTCCGGAAACGTTAGAGGGAGGTATCAACATTTGAAGTTTTTCTCAGTAGTAAAGTAAAATTCGTCCGTGCAACATCGTGTACATTGGCGCATTTATAGCCCATTCAAAGAATTGGTTTACGGTATGTATTATTAGTTTGTTATGTTAAGTTTCAACAACAACTTGAAAATGGCGAAGATTCTTGACCCATCCTGTATAAATTTTTTTTTGGTAGTAATTGTTGCTTGTTGTACGTAGGGACAATGTAGCTGTTGTACCTAGGGACGTTGTTGTAGGTACAACAGTTGATTCATTTTTTAAATTTTTATTTGCCTATAAGGTATTGTTAAGGGCCTAAATATGCAATCATTAGCAAGGAAATAATATGTTTATATATGTTTAATGCCCGGTTTCTCCGACACATCTTAAGATCTAGCTGAATCTTAAGTTCGCCTTAACGGTATAAAGTGTTGCACCAAGCAATTTTAAGAACATATTCGACTTGAGCTGAGCTCACATCTTGAGTCGCTGTTTACTAGAACTTGAGCTGGAGTACATAACCTAAAATTATCTTGTATTTGCTTTTTTTGTAGTTAAATGTTTGTTTAAATTGTGGTTTAAGTTTAAATATGGATATTGACTTTATAAATATGATAGATGATGCAGATGATGACTTGTACGACCCTGTAACTTCTCGAAGGCGATTTGTTCGCGCAAATCCATTTACGGATTTCGAATACGATCGTTTTTTTTTATGCGTTTTCGCCTCACAAAAGAGACAGTTATTGTGATCTTAGATCAAATTGAGCCTCAATTGGAGTATACAGGGTGTTTGAAATTCGAGTTTAAGCACGGGGATCTCGCGTATTATAATAGCTAGAGTATAGGTTTAAAATTGGCAAAGTTGCTAAATTTGGTGCTCATTAATAATCCAAAGAGAAATTGGAAATATCTCAAACAGTATCCGAGAAAATTAGGAAAAACTGGAAAATACGATTTTTAAAAATCGTTTATAACTCCTTTGGAGTTTGAAATATTTTAAATGTGTAAAAAAGTTGCCCAAGCAACTTTTTAAGCCGAATCGGATGGTGGTCACAAATTTTTCCTAGGTCGATTCGTTTTTGTTTTAGACAACCAACTTTGTTTTTTCTGATGGGCAGCATATCGCGTTTTTCTTCGTTATTAAAGTTCATTTTTACGACTAACAGGCCTTTAAAACTTTTAGATTGTTGATCGGTTGTCATGGAAACAACATAAACTACAATGACCGGCCAACCTGATTTATAATGGTTTTTGTTTAAAACGTATTTTTTGAAATTTGACAAAAGAAAAAGTAAAATACCATGTGTGATACATCAATGGATTTAGAAAAATAAATGCTATTTGATAATGTAAATAGCAAAACTTGCGCCCATAAGCAAAAACAAAGTTGGTTGTCATAAAACAAAAACAAATCGATCTAAGAAAAATTTGTGACTACCATCCGTTTTTACACATTTGAAATATTTCATACTCCAAAGGAGTTATCGACGATTTTCAAAAATCATATTTTCCAGTTTTTCCTAATTTTCTCGGACACCGTTTGAGAGATTTCCAATTTCTCTTTGGATTATTAATGAGCACCAAATTTAGCAACTTTGCCAAATTTAAACCTATACTCTAGCTATTATAATAAGCGAGAACCCCATGCTTAAACTCGAATTTCAAACACCCTGTATACATAATCTATTTATTTATTTTCTTCCACCAAGCTAACTAATAATTGTTTTTCCTCCATGGTATAATTTATTCTTTTTTTTCCGCCATTTCAACACAAAAATAATAAACACCGAACTGTAAATTTATATGTGACTAACAGCTGATAGCAACAACAAGATGTCACAGGGAGCCGTTTTAACAGCTGTGACAGCTGTGATGTAAATGGCCAATGAAAATTAGCCATTTCAATCTGCCGCTAAAATGTGCCGACTTCTTGCAACGTTGCCAAACCGAGTTCTAACTTAGCTGAGATGTCTAACAGATTCCGGAATATGTTTTCTGTGCAACGCATTGGTATCTTGAGACGGTCTTAAATATAAGGCGGGCTTATATAAGTCGATCTTGAGATGTGTCGGAGAAACCGGGCATAAGTGATTCATAATGTTGGAATAATAATATTTAATTAACATCACTTACGGTTTTTATCTTCTATAAAATTATAACTTATTTGTAACGTCAAAAACTAGGTTTTCGTGGCGTCTCCCCACTTCTTTAGTTGACCAAATTCAAAGAAAAAATTATTACTTTATATTGAATTTGGTCAACTAAAGAAGTGGTGCCACGAAAACCAGGTTTTTGACGTTACAAATAAGTTATAATTTTATAGAAGATAAAAACCGTAAGCGATTTTAATTAAAACATTATTATTCTAAGGAAATAAGATTTTAATGGGTCGATTCTGAGAAATCAGCCTGTAGGTCTACAGATCTGTAAGCTACAGAATCTGTAAGTGTAATTTTACAGATTTACAAATTTTGCTATTCTGTTATCACACCTGCAAGGGTCCAAGTTACAGATTAAAACTTACAGATTGCAACTTCACTCATGTTATGTGATGTCAAAATTCTAACCTGTAAATTCTGTGTATTTAGAAGAAAATTTGCTATTTGTGCATAATATGGCGTAAGTAAAAATTCAAGTAAAATGTAAAAGAGTCATATAATAAGAATTATTTGTCTTTATAAGGAGTACTGCAGATAAAAAAAGAAAAAGATTGAAAAACACGTCAAACCAGCAAATGGAGATGTATTTAGCTGCTATGGAGAGTGATTATGTATTTCGAAGCGGAACGCTTAATCCTACCATCGATGATGAATACATTTCTAAAAAATGGGAAGAGCTGACAAAACAAATTAATTCAGCAGGTGATGGACCGTCACTCACCTCACATGAGTGGAAAAAGGTAATTGTCTGTTTCATTCCTTCAGTAAAAGTAAAAACTTTGATTAAATGTTTCCATTTTTTCTAAATAATTAGCCAGTCTTAAAAAAGCCGAAAAAGCGTTATTTTTGGGATTTTGCTAGTATATTTAGGGAACTTTCGATCGAACATGCAACCTTTACCAATTGCCTTATTAAACATAATATCAAATTCAATTGGAAGTTGGTGTTTTTGCCATAAACTAATTAATCAATTATTTCTTTTAGAGATTTTTGGACTGGAAATACTCCACCAAAGCTAAATATAGAAAAATGCATTCACATTCTCGGCAAACTGGTTCAGGACCCCCAACTAATTTAAAATTAAGTGCCTTGGAGGAGAGAGGGCTATCAGTGTGGGGAAAAGTAACTGTGACCGGAACCAAAGACGTAACCCTCTATGAAGGGATCGAAACCAATGAAACAAGCAATATAGAAGATGTAGAAGTAACCCCTGAGGTGTATATAGACTTACCTTCTGACAAGGCAAGTGCCCATGATAAAAGTGAGAAAAATTATGAAATATTGTACATAGAACCACCGTCCATTGGTAAATCTAACCAACACCGAAAGAAACCAAAACCTTTATCTCAGCTGGCTGAAAATTTAATAGATAATTCTAAATTAATGGAAAAAAACAATAAAGAATTGACAGAAATAGTTAAAACATTCGTTGATAACTATATAGAAATTGAAAAAGAAAAAATTAAATTAAAACAGCAGAAATTAAATTTTGAAATATCAAAATTTAAATTTTTGAATAAAGATTTTAATTTTAGTAATATGTAATAAAATAATTATTTTTAATATTAACATATTAAGCAGCAATTGTTACTTGTACCTAAGAATTTTGTGATTTTTTTAGTAGGTTTAAAACTTTGTATTTTCCATTTGTGATACATATATTAGGATATATATTTTTAAGTTTTATAGATTTTTTGAATAGTTTTTTAATTTTAATATTTGTTCTCTTTAGTTCTATGTTTTTTAGGACAATGTAAAGAATTTGTTTTTTTTTAATGTTATATATTGAATAAATAAAAAACTTTTTGTATGTTTATTTTTTTTAATATTCCACTCTTTTTATTACAAATTAATTTAATATATTTTCTTGAATATAATTTAATCTTAAATTCCTTCCTACATCTAATAACTTATTGTTAAGTATTGGACGAACATCTAAAATAAAAAATATTATTTCTTTACTTTTTGGTTATACAAATTTATTTACAATTAAAATTAGCATTTTCTTCATTATCATCAGCATATTCTATTTCTTCTTCTTGTAAGTCTAAATTTGCGTCGAAAGCCATATTATGCAAAACGCAACATGCATAAATAATGTTTGCTGCTCTGGTGGGATGATAAATTAAAGTTCTATGTCTAGAGAGACATCTAAATCTACCTTTTAAAACACCATTAGTTCTTTCAATAACATTTCTGGCTGTTTTGAATAAATCATTATATCTTTCTTCTAAGTTATTTCCAGGATTTAAAAATGGTGTAAATAACCATGGTTCCAAGGGGTAACCACTATCTCCTAAAATGGTTGATTAAAATTGTATTTCTTTATTTCATTTTGCAAATGATTCTTATTTTATTGATTACTACATAACTTTGTACATTAAAATTCCAAACAGTATTTTTTATAATATACATAGAATAATGAAAAATTTTATTTTATTGTTACCTATCAAACGTGTAGAAATATCACCTTGATTAAAATTTCTTGACAAATGTTCCCGTATGGTGCTGTTCTGCCAAATTGCCGAATCATGTGTAGATCCCGGAAATCTAGCAGAACAAGCAAGGATTTTACAACTAGCATCTGAAATCTAAAAATTTGCATTTTTATTAAACAATGTAGAATGTTTATCTGTAGAAACTGCTTACCAACATAACATTAATAGAAGTTTTTCCTTTTCTGTTGATATAAACAAATGGAGGAAAATTTTCATCTGTCATTGGAGGTGCTAGTATTTCTACATGAGTGCCATCGATGGCACCCACAATACCCCTTAAATTATATTTCTGATAAAATCTACAACAAACAAAAACTTAAATATTTATTGGAAATAAATTAAGCACTCTTGCTGCCTACCCTCGCTTCACAATATTTTTTTCTTCAGGAGTAATAGGAAATTTTATCCAGGTTTTGAGCAAAACTTGTACAATTAGTTGACATACATAAGATATTGCTCTACTCATTGATGTCTGTGAGAGTGAAATCCATGAGTTACACCCAACACTATTTTGGTACGAACCAGTTGATAAAAAATTTAAAGTTGCAAAAACCTATAAAAAAAAAGTTTGTGGCGTCTACAACTTTGAAATGTATTGGAATATTTGATTTTTCTTACTTTCACTTCAAAAGGAATTCCCAAATTTGATATTCTGGCATGTGGAATTAATTGATTTATTAATGATCGCACAGTATTTTTATCAAGACGAAACATTTGCTTAAATTGCGACTTGCTAATTTCAAACTGATTCATTTCATCCCTTAAATGCCTCCGTTGAATTCTCATAAAATTTCTACAAACATGATTATTATATATCCACATACACTCTTACCGTGCCTACACATGATGCGTAAATGTTGGCCAAAGTATTTTAGCAACGGTTGAAATAAGAAATAAACTTCCAACACTTTCTCCCTCCAATGAAGAAAATTTTAAAAAATGTTAACGGTAGTGTACTTTGAAATATGATGATTAGTCAATAAATATTTTAAAGACCCAATGGTTTTTTATTTCCTTGTTAAAATGGGACAGCCTAATATAAAGCTATATATTCTAAATAAATTCAATAGTTTGAAATTTACAACATGCTTTATAGATTTTAACTGCATATGCTTACCTGTTTTCATCCTCTTCTATGAGAATGCCAATAAACATATTAATTTGTTGAACATTCATTTTTGTTCAAATTAAAGACACAATATAATTAATTGGACAACATAAAATCAAACTTTTCGGTAAACTTTTTAGGTTATATACTTGTCTTAAAGTATCTGTAAGGGTTTACGGCAACAATTTATGTAGCTGTAAATATTTACAAATCTATAAGAATTCTGTAGCTAACAGACGGGCATAGAATTGCATTTCCTGTAACTTTTACAGATTTTTGGTTACAGGTCTTACAGATTGACTCAGAATCGACCCATAAATTAGAAATGAACATTGCATTAATGAGGGTCTTTAACTGGTTATAAACACAGATTGCAAGAGTATGCCTCGGAGTAAAAACGGTAAGAAAAGGCCTGCACCAACAGAAGACGATATGAAAGCCGCCGTCAGTGATGTTGTAATAAACGGAATGTCTTTAAGGATTACTGGTGATAAGTACGGCATTTCCAAGTCGGCCATAGGCCGTTATGTCCAAAAAGCAAAAGCGGCTGGCCCCGGTAATGACATAGACTACAAACCTAAATATGAAACAAGACAAATATTTACAGAAGAGGAAGAAAATCAGTTGACAGCCTACATTAAACAGGCTGCTCGTCTTCACTATGGACTTACAAAGTTTGAAACTAGAAAGCTTGCATACAACTACGCTAAAGCAAACAATAAAAATGTGCTTGATTGGGAGGAAAACAAAATTGCAGGACAAGAATGGTTGCGGAGCTTTCGTAAAAGAAATACGGATTTAGCGTTAAGAAAGCCCGAAGCCACAAGTTTGTCAAGATCTGCAGCTTTTAACAAAAGCAATGTGAAAGAGTTTTTCACCAATTATAAAAGAATTTTACAAAAATGTACATTTGGACCTCATCAGATCTGGAACATGGATGAAAGTGGTTGTTCGACTGTTCACGCGCCACCTAAAGTCTTAGCACAAAAAGGTATCTATTTGTAATTTGCTGTTTTACTTTAGTTAATTTGTATTTTATATTAGGTGTTGAACAGTTGGGTAGTATGACATCAGGTGAAAGGGGAGCTTTGGTTACTATAATTGCAGCAGTGAAAGCTTCAGGAAACAGTGTTCCCCCTGTGTTCATTTTCCCCAGAGTTTTTTTTAAGGAACATATGCTTAAAGGAGCTCCCGTTGGATCTATTGGTACGGCAAACCCAAGTGGCTGGTCAAATGCCGAAATTTTTTTGAAGTTTCTTAATCATTTTATTGTCCACGTGAAGCCATCCTCAACTGATCGCCATATTTTGATTTGTGATAATCACGAATCACACATATCAATAGTCCATTAATAAAGCTAAAGACAATGGCATTATCATGCTTACCATACCGCCCCACACAAGCCATAAGTTACAGCCTTTGGACAGGTCGGTGTTTGGACCGTTTAAAGCAATTTATTCAAAAACTATGGCAGAATGGATGAGCGACCCAAGCAACGCTGGAAAGCCTGTTACAATCTATGATGTTTGTGGCATAGGCGGACAAGCGTACGAGTCATCATTTACACCTAAAAATATCATTAGCGGCTTTCGAGTAGCAGGAATAGTGCCTCTCAATGAAGATATTTTTGGCGAAGACGAATTTCTTTCAGCCTATGATACAGATCGATTGCCTCCAGAGCCTTGTCCTTCTACATCCTCAACGCCTCAACCTACAGTAGAGCCTGCTACTCCTTCTACCTCCCGAGCTACATCTTCACTATTTCAAGAGATGCATGACACTGCTACACCATCTGCATCTGAGCAACCTCTGTTAAAATCGCCAGATGAGGTACGTCCTTTTCCGAAGGCAGCAGAAGGGAAGAAGGGTGGTATCAAGAGAAAAAAGGAGAAATCGTTGGTGTTAACGGATACTCCAGTAAAAGAACAGATTGAGAAAGAACAGAAAAAGGTGAAAAAGCAAGCCGTCGAAAAAGCAACAAGAAATATATGGAATAACACTAAAGCAAAAAAGATCGGTCTAGATAGAAAACAGGCAAAGAAGACAAAGAAACAAGTTAGCAGCGACAGTGAGGAGGAATCTGAAGTGGTACTTACTGACTCTGACAGGTTAGAGTTTGAATTTGAAGATGAACTTGGGGAAGCCGCTGCAGAAAAACATTTGGAAAATGAGGCTATCAACGTAGATGATTTCGCACTCGTCCGATGCTCTGGAGAAAGAGGGAGTGTCCAGCACTTTTGTGCCAAAGTTGTAGGCAAGAACAGTCATGCGGCAGGAGTTGAGTATGAAGTTAAGTACTTAAAAAAGATGCAGATGACTAATGGATTAATTTTTGACGAAGAAGCAGAAGTTCTTGCCATCCTTGAGGAAGACATAGTCTTCAAGCTTCCTCCTCCCGTGCCCACTGGAGGCACAAGAAGGAGCAAGAATAACGTGAAATTTCCGGTAGAAATTGGCGGATATTTCTTGGGCTGAAGAGAAGTTGACAAGTCTTTAGTTACATGTTTCTAATTTTTTATGGCAGAGTTATATTTTGTTTAGTGTTTTTGTTTTTTGTTTTTAGTATTTTAAATTTGTTTATTAATATATTATTTACACGACCAAGCGTAAAATCAAAGTTGTTACTCTCATTTTCGATCCTATATTTTTATTGTAGCCCTATGTCCCTAGGTACACCCTGACATGTCCCTAGGCTCAACACCATGTTGTACCTAGAGACAGTAAACAACACTAGTGTAAATATTTTTTTATGACGAACTATTAGAATAATGTCCAAAATAACTAGGCCATATTATTTGCAATGCATGTTTTACTATGTGGACAAAAATTAAGTTCGTTATCCTCAACAACAAAATTTAAAAAAAATAAAGTTTGAAATTTGTCCCTAGGCTGAACAGCTTCCCCTAATTATTAATTAATAAATGTTTCATACGCTGCAAAAGAATTTTTTGTCATTGGTAAAAGAAACGTTTGTATTGTTAAAGTTTATTACTTTTTATTCTTTAGTTTTTAAATGCCATTTAATTTCTTTTAATTTTGCTTGCTAACTTAACCGACTTGCTAAGTCTAATAACAATTAATGTTACCCAAGTAAAGAGTTACATTATTTTGAACCAGTGTGCTAAGTTACCGAAAGAATTAATGAAAGCAATGTTTATTATACACCAATCAAAGGTTACCAACTTTAAACAATGTAGTGTTGTCGATGTTGCAAGTTACCTAACATTTTTAGGTTATATAGATTATCCAACAACAGGATGTACGTAGCTTGGCATCGTGTAAAACAGACAATGTTATAAAAGCAGCTTGCGTTGTGAAGTACAATTGGTATGGGAGGTGTTGATAAATAGGATCAAATGCTGACTTATTTCCCTATAATGCGAAAATGTGTGAAGGGGGTACCGAAAATGTTCGACAATGCTTATGTACTGTATTCCAAAATCAATGGTGGAGGGGTTAATTAAAACAAAAATGTTTTTTTTTTTAATTGAAGAAGTGGCTAGCGCCGTCGCTCTCACAAGTACGAACGTGGCGTGCGATGTGACAGAAGCCTGGGTGTATCGGGTTCGTCTGTTTATCGAGCTATCGTACGCGAAACACTAGACAATAATAACCCCGCAGGTCCGGAAGACGCCATAGAAGGGCTACTACTAATCGGGATGACAAGGTTAATAACTGTATCGGATTTATTAGCTGACAAGCAGAAAGACAATGATAACGTCTGTATCGCCAAAGCAAATTGATGAGGTTAACTGTCCTAGCTTTCACGATCATGATGTTATTGGTCCAGATAGGGTTGCCATAAGTTCCGATTTCGGCGGAACGCACAATGTTCGGATTTAGATAAAGCTTAAAAAAAAAATCGGTCGTCAAAATTAACTGAAAAAAGAAGCTGGTGACAAGGAAAAAGGTCATTCGCTCTTATTTTTACTATAATTGCACACGCATCCTGATCGGTAGATACAAAATCGCTACTTGTAACAGAAACTTATTTTCTAATTTATATTTGCCGCGCGCGCCATCGGAATCAAGGGTGGGGAAGAGTACCGAGCTTACGCGGCGGAAACGTGTGTTTTTGCTATCTAAAACTGCCGTTTGTGTTCCTTCTCTTTTATTTGTTTGATTGTGTGAACATCATTAGACAGCAGTGAGAGTGAATACGATTCGCAAGAAGAAAAATATAGCAAAGTTTCCTTTAATAGACCAAGAAGGTAATAAAAAAAATTGTAAAACACGCAACTTTAATTAAATAAAATGGTTTAAAATTTCTGTTAAAACTTTTGTTAAAAAAGATTGTCAGTACCTATTAATTACCATTTTTAGAGCCGGCAAATTAAAAGCAATTTGGAAAAATACCTATAATTGGTTGAAAGAAGGCGATGATGATACATGTGCTCGCTCAGTGTTCAGTTTGCAGAACACAATTTTCAGTCACGCATGGCGGTGAAAATGACTTAGAAAAGCACATGCAGACAGTAAAACATAAAACAAATTGTTCTAAACCAACCAGCAGTAAAAGAATAACATCATTTTTTACATCAGAAAAATTAAGTACTGAATCTACAAATTTTGCAGCAGCTGAAGCCACTTTTGTTTTTCATAGTATAAAACATGGCCAAAGTTAAGTCGTAGTGAATGCGCTGGTGGATTAATTAGTAGTTTATTTACAGACTTCTCTTTAGCGCAAAAATATAGTTGTGGAAGTACAAAATCCACGAAAATTGTGCAAAACGTGCTAGCGCCAGCAGCAAAACATCAAGTTATAAATGATTTAAAAAAAAAACGTGTGTTTAGTGTTGGGACTGATGCTTCTAATAAAGGATAATAAACGTTTCCTCTTATTGTAAGGTATTTTAAAAAGGAAATTGGGGTACAAATCACACTTTTAAAATTTTTTTTCTATGGAAAGAGAAACTTCAATTGATATAGCAAAATCATTATTAAAATATTAAAAAGAAAATGGACTATCTATTTCTAATATAACTGCTTATTGTGCCAATAATACATCAGTAAATTTTGGAAAATTTCAGTCTGTTTACAGAATTAAAAAAGAAAAATGATATTATTCCGGCTGGTTGCCTTTGTCATATTCTTCATAATGCGGAAAAAAAAGGACATTCTGTTTTAAGATTCGACATTGAAACCATTGTAATTAAATGTTTTAATGAATTTAGTTCTTCTACAAAACGAACAGCAAATTTAAAGCAATTTTTTGAGTGGTTGAACGTTGAATGGTCTGAATTATTACATGTTCCTACTCGATGGCTCAGTTTAGTACCCGCCGCGGAAAGACTTTTGAAAAATTATGATGGAGTAAAATCCTATTTTAGTCGCAAGAATCAAAAAGTCCTCTCCTGGAGAGATTTTTGATAATGAAATGCCTGAAGCTTATTTAGGTTTTGTCACATTGCTATGAAACTTCATGAAACTACAAAACTATTTATTAGAAAGTGAAGTTTGTGTTATCTTGGACATGCATTTAATTTTGATGAAATTAAGATCTTCATTAATTATTAAGCGCGAAGAAAAGTTTTATTGCATCACAAATAGAAAGTAAATGCACAAAAATCGACAACATTACAATATTTAAAAAAGAAGCTGATGCATTTTTGATCAAAACAATTGAATATACAGGGTGAGTGATTAGTGGGGGATCGGTCGATTGTGGCTAAACGGTTTGAGATAGAAAGTTGATTCAAACGGTATTTCATAGTTTTTTCTTCAGAACACGATAAAAATATTTTTAAATATACAGGGTGAGTCACCGCTCTGGAACCAATAGCAACTTTTATATTTCAAATACAACACCGCATTTTTTATTTAATATTCTTGACCGCCTTTATTTTAGCTTTACATTGATATAAAATACCACAACTTTTTATGCGACCTTGTCACTAAAAAAGAATAATTTTCAAAATTTTTCAAGGTAAAGACATACTTTATTTAAAAAATTCTCCTGAAGTCATTTTTCGAAGCAAATAGTTGTAACTTGGTAAGGACATGCAGAAAACATTGCTCTAAATATTATCCGTCATAAGTTCAAGAACAAGGTAACGAAGAAGATGGAAATATTGATACCTAGTGTAGATAATTATGCAATAGAAGATGAAGATGATGTAGCATCTACCAGTACCAGTCGAAGGAACTAAGAAAATGTCAAAGAAAAAAATGCGAAGAGATTCTAAATGATTCAAAATTAACTTTTCACGAAAATGTATTACTTTGTAATGAGTTACTAAATTTTCCACGCCCTATGAATGTCTCAAATATTTGTTTACTGACACAATTTTTGATAAAATTGTTATTGAATCAAATTTATATGCACAACAAACTGATATTTCTAAACCATTACATCTTACATCGACAGAATTGTAACAATAATATTATAGCATATTAGTTTGCATGTACGTTGTGCGTCTTCCTTACACTCGTTCTTACTGGAATAATGACAGGTGTGGATGTAATTTTAAAAAAACTGACAATAAATCGATATGAGAAAATACGACAATTTCTACATTTTAATGACAATGATGCACATTTGCAAAGATAATCTGATAATCATGACAGGCTTTACAAACTTAGACCAGTTGTTGATCAAATGAACGAAATGTTTTCTAAAATTCTTCTCGAGTCATACTTGTTTGTAGAGCAATTATATTCCATTAAAATTCGCCATTATATGAAACAATACTTGCCAGTGAAGCTTCATAAATGGGGTTTCAAATTATTTGTTATTTGTGGAATGAATGGATTTGCACTCCCATACGCGAGTGTTTGAGTGGCGCAGGAGGTTCACTGAAGGTCGTGAGGAAGTGGAAGACGACAAACGCTCTGGACGGCCGGCAACTTCGAGAACCGACGAAAATGTTGAAAAAATCGGCCAGATTGTTCGAGCAGACCGTCGACTGAGTGTCCGAATGATATCTGAAACTACCAACATTGACAAATATACACTGCGTGAAAAATTTCGCGAAAGGGTCTCGACATAAAAAAAGTTTGTGCTAAAATGGTTCCTAAGGTTCTCTCTTACGCCAGAACTCAAAGAACGGCGAAAGGAACTTTGTGCCGACATGCAGGAACAAATTGATGCCGACCCCGATCTTCTAAAAAAAAAAAAAACATTACTTGTGACGAAACCTGAATCTTTCAATGTGACAAAAGAAAAATCCAAGCATTGAAAAAAAAACCTACAATGAATTACCAGACAAGAAATATTACTGGGATCAAGACAGTGACATGAATAATGTTATGGTTACCTACTGATGAATTTCCAACTGAAATAGCTACATTGCCATATAACTTTTATTTTGACAATCTTTTTACTAGTTCTAACCTTCTAAAACATCCAAGAGAGCGGGGATATGAACATTCTGGAACTATAAGAAATAAATGCATACCACGAAATTGTCCCATAGAAAGTAAAAAAAATATGCAAAAGAAGTCAAGAGGATGTTATGATATTGTTATTGACAGAGAAAACGGCATTTCTTTGGTCCGCTGGAAAGACAATAATCTAGTTACAGTAGCTTCTACAAACCATGGCGTTCATCCTCTAACCAATGTAAAACGTTTTTCCAGACAAGAAAAAAGGAGCTTACGGGTATCGCGTCCTCACGCAATAGCAAAATTAAATAATGCTATGGGATGAAAATTTATCACGATACCGAATTAACATCAGAGGGAGAAAATGGTGGTGTTCCATATTTTCTAGATGTCACCGTTAGTAGAGAGAGGTTGGGATTTTAAAAAGTTGTTTTGATCTCCCCACCCCAGAAAAATACTTTCACTACGCTACGCTTTCACTATGCAGTGAGATTTGAAAAAATAAGCTCCCCCCAATTCGTTAATTCGCTCACACCAATCAGGTGTCTACGCCAACTTAAAAACCAGACCTACACACCTACCTGATATAACCCGTTTTTCTACAATCCTGATTCGTTCATTGAAAACATGCGACATTAAAATTACCATATGTTTAGGCCAACCCAAGCTGTTTTTAAGACCAGTTTTGATATAACCCGTTTTTAACGCACCATTAAAATTCTTGTTCCACCAATCAGACCAGATATAAGCTGTTTTACCAATCAGACCTGATTAGGCTGTTTTCGCCATCCATTAAAATTCTATACGTCTTAAAACCAATGCACTTTTGACCAACATACATGTGTCTGCTTCACAAAACGGTACTTGTCCGAGCGAGCTAAATTCAAGTGAAAGTTGGAGGGCGCGATTTTAATTCCGGTTTCGTTTTTTATACAGTGATACGTCTTAAAACCAATGCACTTTTGACCCACATACATGTGTCTGCTTCACAAAACGGTACTTGTCTGAGTGAGCTAAATTCAAGTGAAAGTTGGAGCCCCAATTTTAATTACGGTTTAATACAGTCTTTTTTCGGATATGCTATTAAATAATCGAAGAATTTAATTACTGATCAAAAGTACTTGTGATAATTTTTTTATATTATCCAATGCTGTTTTGAAAGGATGATCAAACTACCACCATGGTGGGGTATTGCGTATAAATAAAAGAATATTTTTAGCGAAGTTTAGTACGATCATGAACACTGAAGTTTTATTGTTAGCAGTAACTGATTTGTATAAAGTGCTTAGAAACCGCGAAAATAGTTTGTATGAGGAAGTGTTCTGCTATCAAACTGCTAATAGAAAATTGTACGAAAAAGAAATAGCTTGCTGCCAAATCGCGAAACATCTTTGCAAACAGTTTGTCGATGGTTTAATCTCTTTGGAGTGTTTTATATATTCATTTCTAGAAAATAGGATTGAATATTTTCTCGACTCGATTAAACCACTGCTAACTGAAAGCTTTATAAATATATTAGATATTTTAGAAACTTCTTCTGAAGACAGGGAGGCTTAAAAAAATGTGAATGCTGTTTAGTGCTGAAAATTGCCCCACAGCACATGATTTAAGATCAGCTATTAATCGGTTGTTGTGTGAACTAGGGGATTTGGAATTCCTTATAACACGTTCTGCCATGGCGGCTTTAATTGTGGTAAATGTTGAATAATGATTTATGTCGTATTCATCCATCAAAGCATGAAATTTTGAGTTGTAAAACTCACTTCCGTTGTCGGTTTGTAAATTTTTCGGATGGCGTTTTGAAGTCTTGAGAATTTTTTGCATGGCATTTTTAATTTCAATTGATGTTTTATTTTTAACCGCAACAGTCCACAGGTATTTAGAAAAGCAGTCTATGACTACTAAAATATATTTATATCCGTTGTTAAGTTGTCCATAATGTTGTAAGTCCGCCAAGTCGGCTTGCCATAAGTCATCAATCCCTTTAAGAATCACTTTTCTCCTCTTAAATTTTTTTCTTGCGGGTTTGTGGAGTTCGTTAACTAAGTCAGCTTTAATTTTATTCATTGGGTACTATTTTAATGGCGTCGTAATAAAGTTTAGTGAGTGTTTCTGCGGGCACCAACTTCACAATATCCACATACAATTTTTGAGCACTATCCACTAAATATTTTTCTTCAAGGTCTTCGATAAATTTAAGACGGTCCTTTTGCACCTTGCTTTCATAATCCTTCACCGCAGTGAAAAAATTAATAGTAAATTCATTATTTACTCTGTTTAAATGGTTAAAAAACTCAATGTCGTTTAAATCACGTTTTTTAAACTGAATGTGGGGTTTATGTGATCGTCTACCAAATTTATTAATACTAAAACATTTTTTTACTCTATTAAATTGGCCTCACGTAGCTCTTCAACTATAGCTATAATTTCGTTGTTATGTGAGGTATTACCAGCCTTTTTGGATGCATACAACAGCCTCAGGCGACTAACTAGTTCATTTACGTCATCCCAATAAATAAATTGGTAGGGTTAATATTCTAAAAACAGCTGGCCTCCACCGTAATCCCCCCACGTATGAATTCGTCGGCGGGCAGGCGTATTAAATAGCGGCTTTATTATATGCACGTACTTAAATAATTTTGTACCCCTGATTTGATTGTTGGGATCATTTCCACGTTTATGAGCACTCGTGCGCTGTAATATTTCTCTGTATTTGTGTTCATCCTTTTTGGTATATCCTACTGGACGTTTTTTAAATAACAGTTCGTAAAGACCGGGTGTGCCGTCATATTTTACATTTTTTATTAAAAGATCTTTTCCTAAAATTTGAACAGGTCTATCCCCAATAATCCATTTACCTGATTCGGTGTAATGAACCCCATACATCGTGTCAAAGCTGTCGCTTGTATCACTCAGTAAACCCTCCAGGTAACTTCTGGGCAATATGTCATATTGATCAAGAAAATCTCTTACGACTTCAGGATTTTCGCTAGCTATAGACTGAAACTGTTGTCTTATATCGTCAAGGGTTGTGTCTGCAGGTTCCTCATCTTGGAAGGGGTCGTATTCCATCATAGATTCGTCTTGCAAAACACGAGGAGTTGGTCTTTTTATGGGCGTTTTAGTAAAAGTAGACTCGGGCATGACATCCTGTTTTGTTTTAATTGGAGATAAATATTCGGATTTAATATTTTTTTCTTGCTTGGCAGTTTTAACTAGTTCTTCTAAAGGTTTAATATAGGTTCATAGGTTTTCTGAAGATCGTCTGATTTCTCCGTTCGTGATCGTTTTAAAGCCAAATATTTTTTTCGTATAGCTTGACTAGTTTTAGAAATTTGAGTTTTCAATTTTTCATCCATGATTTAAAAATTCACAATTTATTTTTTTTAACAATGTGTTCTACAAACTCGGAATTTTAAGAAAATCTTACAAAAAATTAAGCAGCAAAAATAACATCGCGTAGATGGCGCCCTTTCGATGGGACACATGTTTCCAGACGTTCCCTGAAGTTACGCATTGAATCTTGTAACATTTCTCGTGGAATAGCTTGGATTTCTCTTCGGATGGCTTCCCTCAACTCTGGTAATTTGCGTGGTTTTTCAACGTAAACACGTGGTTTTAAAAAACCCCAAAGAAAGATGTCCGGGATTGTCAGGTCGGGGGACGGGGAACATCTCCAAAACGAGAGTACTTGCCAGGGAAAGCTTGTCAGACACGTTCCATCGAAATTCGAGCAGTGTGGGCCGTAGCCCCATCTTGCTGGAACCATATTATGTTACGCATTGCTATGCGACAACGGCGAAGCGCAAGCAAGAACAAATTATTCAACACTTCCAAGTAGCGGTCTGCGGTAACATTAACTGCCTGACCGTTATCGTTCTCAAAAAAATACGGCCCGATGACCACCACTTCACCTACCGCACACCACACCGTCACTCGAGCACTGTGTAAAGGCCTTTCTTGCAATATTTGTGGATTTTCTGAACACCAAAATCTAAAGTTCTGCTTGTTTACAAAACCATCCAAATGAAAATGAGCCTCGTCGCTCATGAGTAAAACTGCATTTTCGTTTTCATCCAAGACTGCCATCATTTGCTGACAAAATTCTAAACGCTGTCTGTAATCACCAGGGTTTAGTTGTTGACATACCGCAAGCTTATACGGATGGAACTTGAGGTCTTTAATAAAAATGTTTCTTACCGTAGAGGCAGAAATGCCGAGGTTTGAGGCTCGCTTCCTTAGCGAACGGTTGGTGCTCTCCAACGTAGCGACGCGCGCAAGCTCAACATTCTCAGGCGTACGAACGGTTTTTGCTGGCCCTGGAAGTTTTTTTTTTCATCAATGTTCCCGTTGTGTTCACATTTTGCATCCACCTCAAAATTGTGTTAAGATCCGGAATCGGCCCACGCGGCGGAACATTGAAGTGCCGGCGAAAGTCTCGTTGGGTTTGGGTCACGGACTCATCGTTAGCGTAAAACCGTTTCATAACAAAAGCGCGGTGCTCAAGATCCCACATCTTGAGTGTAACTGAAACTTCCAACTTTGCTCTACACAAAAGGATCTTCCCAACCGCCATCCCTTCACTACTTGCCGTGTACTAGTACTACCCAATACAAAACCATGCGATTCCCGGTCCCGGTAAACACCCTGTATTATAATTTTTCAATTTATTTTGTTTCCTATTACTTGTAATAACACTATGAAATAAATTACGTTATCGAATTTAAGCTGGAAGCCCAAAATAATTTATAAACTTCTCTTCATATCTCTTATATTAAATGTTGTATTATATACAGCATATATCAACAGCGGTTGCCAATGTTGTACTGGTGGCAACATGTCTGTACCGCTTTCTCCAATAAGAGAAATACCACGTCCTAGGAATAGAAGGGCAGTAAGATGGAACTCAGATTGGGATAATAGGACCATGATTCTCAGAACGCAGATAATACTAACTCGTTCTCCATCACAGACCTTATAACTCCTGGAGATCCAACTACATTTCATATAATAAAAGCCCCTAGATTAAGACCAATGTTTAGAGAAAGATACTCAGCCTGTGTATCTTACCATAGGAATCTTTCAGACGGGATCAGATGCGACCAATCTGTTATAAATGATGTATTGTCGTCTTATACTGAACATAGATAGAGATAGTTTCCATTCTGATATTGCATTAAGATCTCGTTCCCGGAAGAAAGTAGAACACTCCTCATTATCTTATGATAATCTAACTGTAAATGAGGTGAAATTATTAGAGCAATCTAGGTTAGACCATATGGTTAAAGAAGGAATACTAACATCTATTAATGTTGGGGATAGGTATTTATACAAATTTACAGATGTGTATGAACTGAGTCCCTTTTACTCAAGTTATATGTTTCCAAGCATTAGGCCTTGTTGTTTTATAAACTCTACTTCAAGCATTATAGTCGAGTCATCAGTATGCTGTATCAAAACTATGACTAACATACCAATATACGCACAGATTAGATGGTCTGTAAGAGATGCACTTTTATCAGTATATGATGCTAAACTTGCTATTTGGGAGGATGAGATGACAGAAAATATCTGTAATGGACTAGATGTGAGACAGATATCATGCAGAAAAGTTTGGGAAGTGGGGTGTCTTGAGCAAAAACAGATATGTCACTATATACATAATGTAAAGGATGATTGTGGATTACAATGATATTGAATCAGAAGTTGAATTAATCCTAATAAAGGAGATAGAATGTGTTAATGAATCCACCAAAAATATTATATAAAGGCTTATATCTCAAAATGAACGTTTTGCTACTTAGGCGGTTTCAGCTCTAACCCCTTCATTTGTTATTACATAATAAAGGGCCACTAAAATACATGATTTATGGGTAGTCGCGACTTTTAAAATCGCGACTTTAAAAGTCACCGTGTGAACTACCCAAATTAAAAGTCGCGACTTTAAAATAAAAATGGCCGCTCTTGTAATTGCAGCATCGAGTATTGTAGAGCAACTAATTATTTTGAAGTTGCTATTTGTTGATAATGTTCTAAAATCGTTGAAACATCTATTGGGGACATAATAAATTGTAAATCGATGACAAACAAATGTATATTAGGTTAGGTTAACCTAACTTATTTGTCTGTTATGTCAAAATATAAAAATATGGTAGGCTTACGTCAAATGTCGAACTGTCAAATCGAAGTCGCGACTTTAAAAAGTCGAGACTTTTTAGTTCATACGGTGACTTTTAAAATCGCGACTTTAAAAGTCACCGTGTGAACTACCCATTAAATAGATATTTGGGTTTTATTCGATAATTATGCATACGATGCAACACAATAATTAACTCAATTTTTTGAGAGAAACTGTATTATCTCAAATCAAATTTAAATTTTAAGTATTTATTTAAAAAAATAAAAATTCTATTGGTACAATTATTAAAGCTCTCTAATAACACTTTTAAAAAAATTAAACACGAATCTTCTAGACGCAGTAATAATTTTAATAAAACAAATGGTATTAAGATAAATTTTGTTTTGTTGCTCCTGTAAAATTTCAATATTTCGAGTTACGACACGGGATGTGCGATATTATTGTATACTGCTTTAGCAGATTTCATACAAAGTATTTGGAAAAAGAAGCAGGAAAACTTTAAGAAATCGTTTATACAAATGATAAGAAACGGCAAAGAACACGAAAACTGTTTTACGACGAAAGTGCAGAAAACGATATAATTAAAAACTGAGCGGGAGAGAAAATTTTAAAGTTAATGTGTTTTTCGATGAATATTTCTAATTTCTCGGTTTGAAAGAAACACGTTGCAGACGCTAGTCTAGCTACTATTACAGGTAGATAATACACAGCCCAGTGCCTCGTCGCCCCAACACTACGGGAACCCCTCATACTGGGTTATGACTGGCTAACTCAGCAACGAGCTATTATGGACTTCGAGCGACAAAGCATACACTTCGCCGCCACCGGGCAGACGATCGGCTGGACGGACGACGCACCCAAGAGCTCCTCTGAACCAAGGTCAACGCCATCGACAAATCCTGATCTCACCCACAACTTTCCGGATCATCACCGTGTCACATTTTTGCATCTCCTTGATCAATACGAGCCAGTCTTCCGCGACCGCGGGCCTCCTACTGCTTCCACCACCCATACGATTTCACTTCGAGAGGACCGGCCGTTTAGATTGGCCAACTACCGCTGCTCCCCCGATAAGAAGCTTCATATCGCCGCTCAAGTGGAAGAGATGTTACAGAAGGTGTCATCGAACCAAGCACATCTAACTATAATTCCCCAATTGTGCTGGTGAAGAAGAAGGATGGCTCCCAAAGATTCTGCGTGGATTACCGTCGGTTAAACCAGCAGACCATCGACGAGCACGCCCCGCTGCCACTGATCGCCGACACTCTTCGCGACCTTGGGCAAGCCAAGATCTTTACGACCCTCGACCTCCAGGCTGGGTATTGGCAGGTTCCAATGGATCCAGCTTCCAAGCACCTCACAGCCTCAACCTCTGATGGCTCTATGTTCCAATTCACGGTGATGCCCTTTGGATTGAAAAATGCACCAGCTCGATTCCAAAATCTGATGGCACAACAAGTCCTCCGTTGTATCCAGAACCACTTCACACTGGCATACTTGGATGACATTGTGGTGTACTCGAAGACATGGGACGAACACGTGCACCATCTGCGGCAGGTGTTCGACAGACTGCAAAGCCATGGCCTTCGTTGCAATCTAAAGAAGTGCAAGTTTGGTACAGACCGTATCGAGTACCTGGGGCACATTGTTACGGCAGAAAACAATCAACCACTGCCGACCCACGTCCATCGCATAAAATCGGCAACCGAGCCATCAACGCGAAAGCAACTTCGGTCCTTCTTGGGCGTCTGCAACTGGCTCCGGGATTACCTAGACCACTTCGCGGAGGTTGCCGCACCACTAACCGATTTACTGCGTACCAACCGTCGTTTTTGTTGGACCGCTGAAGCCTTTACACCTAGGGGTGTTACCATAGATGGCCATTAGATCCAAAGCTACAGTCAGTCAGTTAAAAAACGTACATATTTGAAAGACAGTATCAATGTCATTTTTATATTGTATTTAAAATTGTACCCATACCCGGTGACAGTATGGTCACAGTAGTACGCCCTCTTTAAAATATTTTTACCACCAATAAGGTTATTAAATATCGCCAAGCATTTGAGCTGTTCGCCACTAGAAGTGTTGAATGTCAAATGCATAACAGTTTCCGCTAACAAATACAGTGCAATACAAAAAAGAAAGTGTTCTGAAGTTGTGCACTATTTTGATCGCTGAAAATTATGGAGCCGAAGTTTGAGTAAGTTATTTTCTGTCTTTATTATAACAACTATTGTAGCTTTTTGTATTCCTAAATACAACCAAATGTATAATTTAGACTAGAGCATAGGATATTATCCAAATAACATAACTTAACAGTCTTTGATCTATATATCTGCAACTTTGTGTGTGACCATACGGTCACACTAGGCTCATATGAGAGCTAATATAAGCGGTATTTTCAGGCCCGATTTTTCACTTCAAGAAGCGAGTTATGGAACCCAGGCTTCACCCCCTTTTATGTTCGCCTTCAGTATAATATTTCTTATTATATTAAATTAAATGCTCTTATTTCATGTCAATAAAGTATCAAATCGCCTGTCATTACGATTTGATACATTTTAGTTACAATGTTGCGGCTGACTCAATGTGAGATCATCCCTAACATAAACAAAGTATGCCAAGTCCTTACCATATAAGGCAATGCTTCGCATTACCCATAATCCTCCAAGTATCAACGAATTGCTTAGGTATATAAGGCATTTCCTGTAATGTATCAGAGAGTTACAATATATCTATTGCCAGTTTATGTTCGTTTTTCTGATAGTAATAAGTTGTAATTCCCAATTATTGAGCAATCCGGCGGGATCAGCGGCAATAATTTAACTGGCGCAGTCGGTAGGATTGATTTGCAAAGGTATTCGCCAAATTCGCGAGTGCCGTGTGTTTTAACACTTTATTGCGAATCGATCAACGCAAAACAACAAACGATTGATTTACAAAGGAATTCTCCAAATTCGCGAGTGCCGTGTGTTTTAACACTTTATTGCGAATCGATCAACGCAAAACAACAAACGATTGATTTACAAAGGAATTCACCAAAATCGCGAGTGCCGTGTTTTTTCAAAAAACTTTATTGTGAATCGGTCGACGCACACCAACAAAAAACCAACAAACGAACAATTCCAGGACGAGGACTACAATCGCCAATTCCAGGAACCAACCAACCAACTCCAGGACGAGGACCCCATCGCCAACTCCAGGAACCAGGACGAGGACAACATTGCCAAATCCAGGACCCCCAAGGCTTCAATCGCTGTAGCCATTGGTTAGTTAATAAGAAGAAAACCAATTTACAAATATATAAAACTGCGAGAACTGCAGAAATTACAAATAAAAACGGCGAACAATGCAGAGAAATAATTAATTTAATGAAATAAAATAAAAAATAAATATATTTCAGTTATATTTCATTTATAACTTTGAGAAATTACCTTAAAACTTCGTTTAAAAGTTTTAAAATTAAAATAAGCAAATAATATTAACCGAATAGTTAGTCGAAGTAGTGAATAAATAACTTCGAATGAAACATTAATCAATCATAATTATAAACAATTACGTCAACGTAATTAAACGATTACTAAACATCTAAGTTCCGATATTCTAAATATAGAAGAGGATTATCAGTGCTTCTAATAAGAAAACTGAAAATTCAACATCCATGCATCATCTACAATTTTTGCATCGTCTACAATTTTTAAGCATCGTATTACTGTAAGTGATTTTTATTTTATTGCTTTTGCTCGTTTATTATTCCTCACCTATGTCCATCACTGACATCGTCGATCAACTAGCAAATATTGACATCCGTGATAACACAACAACTTTAAACTTAAACGTTACCCGCACAGAAAATCAAAACCCAATCACTATGGCTTTTCAAGTCGAATACTTACGTACAATTCCTGAATTCGACGGTAACCCTGTCAAACTTTCAGAATTCATCAGATCAAGCGAATTAATTCTTAATGAATTTTTACAACCAACTACCCCAAATGCATTCATAAACCAATTTTTACTATCATCGATTTGAAGTAAATTAACTGATATTTCAAGTACTGTCACTAACGGACGAGACGTTAACAATTGGAGCGACCTTGAAGAAATTTTACAAAGAATCTTTTCCGATCAACGAGACGAAAACTGCTTACTACGTGATTTAATGTTATTACGTCAAAATCACGACACGCCCCATAAATTTTACGACAAATGTCAAGACCTCCGTGGATTATTATTTTCACAATTAAGAACTACCACCTCAGATGCAGTAATCCGCAATGTTAAAGGCAACTTATATGACCAACTTACCCTTAACCCGGCGTGAGTGAGGTCGGGTATATCATACCCGACAGTTTACAAAACACACGGTATTTTTTGACTGCGTGATTTCTGGAAGGTGATGTGCCAAGTAGCTGGAGGGTAAGGTGCGGGAAGAGGTTTTAAGCGTTGGAAACATTACTTTGCCGACGCCGTTGGATGATACACGTGCGCAAACATATAGTGGGTATGTTATACCCGACCTCACAGTCGGTGTACATATTTTGTGTTGTAACTTTGTTTTGATTTAATGCTTACAATAGGTGTATTTTCGTATTTTTAGGGTTGTAAACGCCAAAAATGTCTTACGAAGAAACTCAAAAACGGTTAACTGCCCTTTTGGAAGAATGTTCCAGTGACGATAATGGTGAATCAGGAAGTGATGAGGAAATAGATCACTGCTCTCAACGTAGTGAGGAAAGTGACTCGGAACAAGACGTAATTTTTGATGAGGAGGATACCGATGAGGATAACGATGCACGTGGGTCCTTTTTTATTTCCAAGGATGGGACAAAGTGGAATAAAGACTGTTCCCGGCCAAACATCCGTACGAGAGCTGAAAATATCATCACAAATCCTGCAGGCGTAAAAGGTGCTGCTAAAAATGTTCAAACAGAATACGAATGTTGGAACCTCTTCATCACAGACACCATGCTCAATGATATACTTATGTATACAAATAATCAGATAAATACTAAACGAATATCTTGTCGCGTTGGAAAAGAACAATATCACATGAAGGATGTATCTATGGAAGAGTTGAAATCGTTTTTGGGACTTCTGTATATAGCAGGGCTTAATCGCTCCAACAGGCAAAATCTCAGCGATTTATGGCGTACAGATGGTACTGGCATAGACGTTTTTAGATCTACAATGTCACTACAACGTTTCTATTTTCTGCAAAATTGCGTTAGATTTTATGATAAAAACACCCGAGAAGAGAGAAAAAAGGTTGATAATTTGGCGGCTATAAGAAATTTATTTGATGGGTTTGTTGACAACTGTTCGATGCACTATGTACCTTACGAATATTTGACGATTGATGAAATGCTCCTATCGTTTCGAGGTCGTTGTGCCTTCCGAGTGTATATTCCTAATAAGCCAGCAAAATACGGCATAAAAATATATGCAATTGTTGATGCTAAGACGTTTTATATCATCAAATTGGAAGTATATGCTGGAAAACAACCTACCGGACCATTCCAACTCAGTAACAAAGCATTTGACGTCGTAGACCGTTTAGTGCAACCCGTGACAAAGACATGCCGAAACCTTCCTTTTGATAACTGGTTTACTGGCTATCCGCTTATGATACATTTGCTCAAGGAACACAAATTGACCTCAGTAGGTACAGTCGGCAAAAATAAAACACAAGTACCCGAAGCTTTCAAAAAAGGCGGACAAGTAAATAGTTCACAATTTGGATTCCAAAGTAATATAACACTGGTCTCACATGTGCCCAAAAAAAATAAAGTAGTGTTGCTCATGTCAACTCTACATCATTATAAAACAATCGACATCAGTACAGGTGAAAAACAAAAGCCCGAAATTAACATATTTTACAATAAAACAAAAGCTGGCGTTGACGTTGCTGATGAATTGAGTGCTACGTATAACGTTTCACGCATTAGCAAACGTTGGCCTATGACAATTTTCTATGGTCTGCTCAATATGGCAGCTATAAATGCCGTTATAATATATCGTGAGAATCATAAAACACAAACCTCTCGACGTAATTTCATTCGTAAACTAGGCTTATCTTTGATTACTGATAATCTTCGACACAGGCAGAGCAACGATCGTATTCCTAGGGAAACGCGAAAAAGGATAACTCAGCATTTAGGAGAATCCTCGTCAACGTGCGCTCCCAAAAAAAGGCAGAAGTATGTAAGATGTGGAGACTGTCCGTCAGCCAAAGATCAAAAGACGAAGTATTGTTGTACTACATGTGAAAAACCAATATGCATGGAGCATGCTATTTTCAAATGCAAAGATTGCTTAATAAAAAATTAGCAGTTTTTAGGGTAGTTTTCTATTGAATTAATTTTATTTTTATATTTAAAGTATGAAGAGAGGTTTATCATTTGTGTTTATGTACCTACGCTGTTGATCTCAGTATTCGTAATTATTAGATATTAAGTCAAAGTTCCTAATTAATGTTAATTTATTAAGAAAAATATATAATTTTAAATTTGGTAAAAAAATAAATATTTTAAACATTAAAATCAGTTATTTCATTATGTCAATTCATTATCCACAATGTAACAAATACATAACAAAAATGAATAATATTATAAAGTTACCTCGGTTGACAAAAGCTGTAATTTAATATATGGGTATGTCACACCCACCTCATAGCTGGTGTAATTATTTTTCACCTCATTCACGCCGGGTTAAAGCCTATTTAACTGGACTTAAAGAACCCTTAGGATCACTTATTCGTGCCCAAAGACCCACAACAATAGAACAATCTTTAACTTACGTATTAGCTGAAGAAAACATATGTTATGCTAAAGGTCAATACCACCAAACTGTTCGAAACCCAACAAAACCACAGTTCAATAAACCTAAACCTGCATATTATTCTCCACAACCCTTCAGAAACACATTTGTTCCACAACAATTATCAAATACTTACAATCAACAACCTAGAAGTTACCAACAACCACGATTTTATCAACAACAATCACCACAATTTGGATACTCAAGAATTCCACCCCCACATTCTAAATTTCAACAACAAAACTTATCCAGTTCAAGACCTCAATTTTCACTGCAACAACCCCAAAGTGGTAGATCAAATACAAACGTATTTAAACCAAGAGGAACACCTCAACCCCGACCTATACCTATGGATACGAACTCTAGTAACAGAATACAAATCCCTCAACAAGAATCTCAACAACCCCGTAGAAATTTTACATCAGAAGAATTGTTTTACCATGACAACTCTACACAACAAATAAATTTTTAAAATCCATTCGAAGAACAAGAATATGAAGAACCTTATTATAATGAAAATATAATTGAAAACACACAAGATATTTACACTGAAGACAACGAAAACATCAATAATCAAGAATACTTTTACGAAATTACCGACAACCAAGAAAATTTCTGTCAACAGGATTTTCCTCAGGATCAACAACAAATCAACCCGACATGATCGAATTAAATATCAATGAATCCCCACACTTGCCATATATTTATGTCCCTGAATTAAATGCAAAATTAATGATAGACGCAGGATCTACCAGAACTTTAATTAGCCCTGATTTAGCATACAAATTTTATTCCCCATACGTCACTTATGAACCTTTAGCAATACAAACTTCTCATAATATTAGTTTTCATAATGAAATTGCACATCGATGGTGACATGGCAATACCACGTATCTGACATTGTTGTGAAAATTTGAATTTTGCGTTCAGTTTGTGTAAAATGTGTATTAAGAAATTTTTTGATGTAAAATTTAATAAATTAAATTTCAAACAATTGAAATATTTAAAATCACCTACTGTTGTTTCGTCTAATGACCTCAGTTCTTTAAATAAGCTTAGTGTTGATATTGAGTCATTACAGCAACAGGAGGATTCTATTAATTTGAAATCAGATTTTAATAATCATTCGTTTACTATGAGTGTTTTGAATATTTTTATATATCGATGGTGACATGGCAATACCACGTATCTGACATTTTTGTGAAAATTTGAATTTTGCGTTCAGTTTGTGTAAAATGTGTCTGCGCATTCGCCAACAATGCCGGGTAACTGAAACAACATTTAAAATCAGGTAAATTAATGAATGTAATAACACGTATCTTTTTCTTGTTGTAAAGTAGTTGCAATACCACGTAACGACTTGACACATACAGTATTATATCAGCGGATGGGGTGCGTGCACGTGGTATAGGGTAAGTAAAGGCAAATAAACATTTCTTTAGTTGTTTTACAATGTAATAGTGTATTTAAAAGTTCAGTTATTAACACAGAATACGTTTTATTCAAAATGATATGCTAGTATTCTTCTTAATAACAAGTTTAAATTGGTTTACAGATACGTGGTATTACACCAAAAGAATTTACGTTATATTATTCGATACGTGGTATTTCGTAACATGGAAACCCAAAGTAGATCACAAAAATTAGTTTCTTTGGCACTACAACAACATGAAAATACTTTTATTGCGCCGTGTAGTAATATGGACATTGAAAAAGACATTATAAACAGGGGTTTGGAGCGGAGCGCGGAGCTGGAGCGCGGAGCAGTGGAGCAATGGGTTTTTGCCCGGAGCGGGAGCGGAGCCCGGAGCAAATAAATTTGATTGCTCCACTGCTCCACTTTACTATTATAAACTACAATTTTTTTTTTTTATGAATTATTCTCATGGGTATAGTATTTAATAAAATTATAAATAAACTAAATTTGATTTTTTTCAAGTAAAATTATTATAACGTAACTTTTCTGAATATTAATTTTCATTATTTTGTATTAAACTTTTAAAGAACTTTTTTTAACTTTTAAAGATCAATAATTTGTTCATTTATTTAACTTCACTTGTTTCTTAGGGTCAAATATTGTAATTTTTGGTCCATTTCCACATATCTCATAAAATTTTAGCTTTGTTTTAAAAAAATAATTTTTAAATAAAAAAAACTTATTTTATTAATATTTGGAGCGCGGAGCGGAGCGGGAGCGGAGCTGGAGCAGGCATCTTGATTCCGGAGCGGAGCTGGAGCGGAGCAACTAAAAAATTGGACTGCTCCAAACCCCTGATTATAAACGCTGATATTGTTTTTTTAGAAAACAGTAAAGAAACAAAAAATAATAATGAATGGAGCCCAGTCAATTTTCAAGAAAGCTTTATTATAAGCAATTTAGATGACGCAAATAATATGATTGTTGATTTAATAACCTCTATACCAGACCAATCTTATGACATGGCTCAGAATGATAATGAAGAGGAAGCACATGTGAGTGATGAAGATGACCCTGATTACCAATTTAGTGAAGATAATAATAATGATGATAGTAGTGAAACAGATGACGATAGAAGAGAAGGTGAAGGAAATGACATAATTGACACTAACATTAACAATGACAGCGACGACCTAATCACAAAATTACATACAAGAAAACGCGATGTTACAAAAAAAAAGAGAGAGAAAGGAATTGCTTATATTGGTTATACACGAAAAGATAAAAAAGTTAATTACGGTGCACCAAAAAATTCGAGGAAATTACTAGTCATGTTCTTCTATACAGGGGTGGCCAAGCTCCTTGATAGTCCGAGCCATTTTTCAAAATTTGAAATTTTTCGCGAGCCGCAATTAAATACGTATTTAAAAGTTAGAGGAGAAGGTGGTAATATGGAACCCCAGTTTGTTTTTCTTTGGTAAATCGAAGAGTCGTTGGATTATCTATGAACTTTTTTGATTAATAAGCTCTAAATATATTAAATATTTATATATCTGGACACATTTAGAATAATATTGCCAATTTGCATGTAACACGTAGTTTTCGTGAAAAGGTCAAAATTGTATACACAAGAAACTATGCTGGTAATATGGAACCCCTAAAAAAAGTCAGTATATTCGAATAAAAACACCTATATTAACATATTCATTAGAAAAATAAATTGCTTTACGACAAAAGTCACAAACATAAGCGTATTTTTCACATGCAGAACGTTCACTATGTGCCCATAAGTTGCACATAATACATTGAATCCACAGTTCTCCTTTTTGGTCTTCAGAAAACCATTTATTGCTATACTTGCTGTTTGGCACTTTACATGGGCTTGGCCAAAAAGTTCAGCAATATCATAAGGGCCTAGAGGACGTTTACTCCAACGCAGTCACATTCGAATTCGTAATATGGAACCCCTGAATATAAAATGGAACCCGGTTCCATATTACCAACACTGAGTGAGTTCCATATTAACAAAATCGCATGCTATTTTATATCGCTTAGTATAATTTCTTCAGGGGTGGCCAACCTGTGGCTCGCGAGCCACATGCGGCTCTTTGAAGGATTATTTGTGGCTCTCGATAAATGTACCCGTTCCCTTTTCATTTTTGTGCTATTATATTTTAAAAAATTATTATCGTTCCGTATGTGTTTCAAAATGTCTTTTAAATTACTGACAACAAATATGAAAGACTAAGTGCAACGTTGTAACAAATTTCATTTCCGTCCAAGTTAAGAATGATACGACTCATCGAAAACTGCGCGAACGAACATAAACAGTGGCGTAATCGTCCGTAATCGACCGACTCCAGACCGATTTTCACCGATCAGTATTAGGGATTGTAAATTTACCGACTTTTTGAATTACCGGTAATTCGGTAAAATTTTCAATCAAAACCGGTTTACCGGTAATTTACCGGTAAACCATAATATTATATACATTTATATTATATTTGTTCCTTTTTAGATTTTCGTGGTTACAAAGATTTTTAATATAGTTTTCGGAGTTTATCCGCATATCCCTATAGGGATAGCTTGCCGAAACGTCGAGCCAATTTAACCCTTTAGGTCTTAGTGGTTCCACTATGGAACCACATATTTCTAATTTTATTCTGAGAGCCCTAGTAATCGAGCGCTGGAACCACTGTCAAGAATGAGTCATGTATTGATGTTTCGCGCGTTCTAAACTGAAACGGTCAAATCAGCGTTTTTTAAATTTGTTTTGGTGAATATTTTGTTGGTGCATTTCTAACGTGCTTCGTGTCTTCCTGTATCGTTTTTTGTTATAAAAAAACTGAACAATATTATCAACTAAGTAATATAATATTTTTCATATATTTATGTTCCTGTCTTTAAAGTATCCAGTAATAGGTCATCAAAGTTTTACATCATAGGTCAGTTTTTTTAATGTTTTTATATGGTGGTTCCATATGGAACCACTAGGATTTCGTATTTTTATTTTTATTTTTTTCGCTTTGTTTTTCTTTAGACCACCATGTCAAAACAAACTTTAAATCTAGAAAAGTTAACTAGCGACGATTTATACGAACTCCTCTAACTCTAAAAGAGTTTCGATTAGCAGTAGCAAATGGGCTAATCGGTGCTAACACAGAAATAAGTCCAAAAGGACGAAAAAGTGTTTCTGTACCTTCAAATAGGTATAAAGTACAAATACCTTTGGAGAGGAGAACTAACCAAGTTGCGCATCTTCCCGTCCATGGTACAAAAATCAGATGTGCTAGCTGCAGCACAAAAAATAAACCGCGACGTACCAGATGGCACTGCAAATGTTGCAATGTAAGATTGTTTGTCGAAAAATGAAATTGTTTTGTGAAATTTCACAATAAATAGTATACTTTTTTATTATTAATGTTACTTTTCTGCATATTATTTGTGATTACTACATTGTAAGAATATTTTCTCTTTATATTTTACAAATAAATTTATACTTTAAAATTTTTGTCATTCATATGTTGTTCCTACTGGTACTTCATTGGAACCACCATTTTTTTTGTAAAATTATTTCAAAAAAAATTTTTTAAAAATTTGTTCGTGTTAAATAGTTCAATTTTATCCCAAAAAGCATCAAAAACACCAGATTTTCTAAGCAAACCATATATCCGTACTCAAAGGGTTAAATACTACGCGGATTAACTCCGAAAACCATATTAAAAATATATATATTTATATATATTTACTTTGAATTTTGTCTTCGGAGTATATCCGCGTAGTATTTATAAATTCTCGACGTTTCGGCCAGCTCTCCCTGGCCATTTTCAAGAGATATTAAACAAGATTTTAACTGTCTGATAAAAATAATGTCAGACAGAAACTAATGTCACTTTATGTTTAATATCTCTTGCAAGTGGCCAGGGAGAGCTGGTCGAAACGTCGAGAATTTATAAATACTACGCGGATATACTCCGAAGACAAAATTCAAAATTATAGTAACCGCGAAAATCTGAAACGAAACAACATATATTTACATATTTATTATGGCACTGATTGGGAAAGTTGAAGCCTAAACTATCAGTTTCATACAATATATCAGTTAACAGCCATCAACGTAATATTTTTTTATGTAATAATGATATATACATACATACATAAAATAAGAATATATAATATGTATATAAAATAAAAATATTACCAAAAATATAATCCAGCATTACAAAAAACACATGAAAATAAAACTATTCTGAACCTAAAATATAAAATGATATAACATAAATAATATTATCAAACTATTAACAATATTTTTTACTTTAAACTTTTCTTAAAAAATAAGCACGTAGAAAATATAATTTTTTAAACTGTTGTCTCCTAATTGCGACCTAATTTTTGTAGAAAACAATCCAGCCGCGGAAAAAGCTTTTTCGGATTTTACACTTGTTGGTCAAGTAGTGATTAAACAATCATATGCCATTTGTATATATTTTCCCCTTATTTTTTCTCCTTGAAAATACGTTTTTTTTTTAATTATTTGATTTTTATCTTGATTCAAAAGATATTGTAAAATTACCGGAATTACCGGTAAAAAATTTGCAAATTACCGGTAAAATTTGAAGAGCGTTTTCTGCGATTTACCGGTAAACCGGTTTACCGGTATTACAATCCCTAATCAGTATTAACTAACCAGCATCTCAAAGAATTACTGAGAAGTGCTGTCACCAATTATTCACCAAATTTTAAAGAATTGTCAAGAGAAGTAAAATAATTGTGTTTAATTTTTAATATTTAAATTCAATACACATATTTTGTACTTTTATTTATATGTTCTCAATAAATATAATTTCTGTAAAAAAAAATATTTTTGCATAGAGGAGAAGGTGGTAATATGGAACCCTGCTAGTAATATGGAACCCCCAGTTAATTAAACTGGTATCGACATCTATTACCAAACACATAGATATCAAGTAACACCCATTGCGAAAACCATATACGAAACTTCAGCACAAAAAAACGCGATAAAAATCGAATACCTTGAGTTTATGTGAATGAGCACAAAACAAAAGTTTATTTTGTCAATTTCTGCAAAATAAAGATCAATTATATGCAATATTTTTAATGGTTTTTTGGCTTTACCAGGCAGTATACTGCCGTTTCATCAAAACGTAATAAGTAAGTTTCCATTAAATTAACTGGAAGAAATTATACTAAGCGATATAAAATAGCATGCGATTTTGTTAATATGGAACTCACTCAGTGTTGGTAATATGGAACCGGGTTCCATTTTATATTCAGGGGTTCCATATTACGAATTCGAATGTGACTGCGTTGGAGTAAACGTCCTCTAGGCCCTTATGATATTGCTGAACTTTTTGGCCAAGCCCATGTAAAGTGCCAAACAGCAAGTATAGCAATAAATGGTTTTCTGAAGACCAAAAAGGAGAACTGTGGATTCAATGTATTATGTGCAACTTATGGGCACATAGTGAACGTTCTGCATGTGAAAAATACGCTTATGTTTGTGACTTTTGTCGTAAAGCAATTTATTTTTCTAATGAATATGTTAATATAGGTGTTTTTATTCGAATATACTGACTTTTTTTAGGGGTTCCATATTACCAGCATAGTTTGACACAGACTGACCATTATGAAATTATGTTAGTTGTTGGTTGTTTGTTTATTATATCATACTGTCATACAACAGACTGCGAGCAACGCCTTTGTATTGGTCCCACAACAAGTCACAACGCAGCCATTCAATCAGCCATTAGCCGGGACCGATTTCTTCTGCTCATGTCCAAATTGTATTTCAACAATCCTAACAAGCCCAGTGAGTGCAGCAAAAGTTATTATATTGATGAAGTGGTTTCGTGTTTAAAATATACATTTAAAAAAAGTAGAACAGATGCGGCATACCAATCGATCGAAGATACTATGATCAAATACAAAGGGCGATCATCCTTAAAAAAATATTTGCCAATGAAACCTATCAAACGAGGAATCAAAGTTTGGGCAAGATGCGACTCATTGGCCGGATAGACATATGATATGTTTACACAGGAAAGGAGACCAACAGAGCCGAAGGAACCTTAGGAGAACGAGTTGTAAAGAGTTTGGTTGAAACAGACAGATTTTTTACCTCTGTTGATCTTGTCAACACACTGCCATTGCCTTATGTTGGCACCATAATAAAAACAAGAAAAAATGTTCCCAAAATGGAGCGAAAGTTGGAAAGAGGAGAAATGGAAATGATGGTAAACAATGAGGGCAGTGCCATTTTCAAATGGCAAGATACTAAAGAAGTGTGGGTAATAAGCAATTGCCATTCGAATGATATATCAACAGTTACTCGTACTGCTAAGGATGGCACCAAAAAAGAAGTCAACTGTCCAGAAGCTATTGCTTTTACAATCGCTTCATGGGTGGCGTCGACTCTGCCGATCAGTTCGCAGCCGTTTATGACTCAAACAGGAAGTCTAACAAATGGTGGAAGCGAGCCTTTCAGGAACTGGTTATGATTACAAGCGCCAATGCTTGGATCATACACCAAGAAATAAGACACAAGAAAACCTCGTTCCTCAACTTTATAATAAATCTGGCTGAAAGTCTCGTAGAATACGGAAAACATAACTCGGGGGTAAAAAGAAAACTTGCCAGTGGCCGCCCCTCAAAAAGATTAAAATCCATGGCAAATGTGGGCGATCACATGCCTGTTGAGGGAAAAACTCGTCGCCGATGTCACCGATGTGCTAGTGGAGCTGATAAAAAAGAAACTAGAACGAAAATGTATTGCACAGCATGCAATGTTGCACTGTGCAAAAATTGTTTTTTACTGTTCCATAAACAATAGAACCTGTTGGGACAAATGTGCCCCAGCTATACTACCGGATGGTAAACATTTGTCCCAGGTTCAAACTGTAAGTTCTGAATTACAAAAAAAAAAAAACATTATTTAGCCTATTATTACTATATGTATACAAAAAAATGGTATAAATGAAAAAAAAAACAAAATTCGTAATGAAAGGGTTAACGTGTTCAAGCCACAACAAGCCTGTATCCAATACTAAGCAGAGGTATGTGATGTTAGATATGTTGCACGATAGTCAAACCCTGTATTATTTTTTTTTTTTTATTAAGACCTGTCAGCGAGTATGATTGTTATGTTAATTAGGGAGGAGCCTTAAATAAATATGTTTTAATTTTACGAAGTAGGTATGTGGTAATAAAATGTTATTTTGGGTTTTTCTAATTGTGCAATTTTATTTCACATCCTAAAGTATTTTTTTTAGAGCTCGACCACTGGAATCGTTAAATTTTCTTCACTGTAGCTACTCGACTACGTTCAGCAGAAAGGGAGACCCGACTACGTCATATACCAAGAGTTACCCAAGGAAATAACCTCGTTGATAAATTTGGCGCTCGAGCACCGTCGTCTCCACCAGCTGCTCGTAACCAGTTGACGTTACACCGTTCAAAATAAAAGCATTGTGAAAAAAAAACATCACAAGTGAACCAATTAATTAAAGTAAATAATCAAGAAAGAATACGTCACAACTCAAAGCAAATTATGAAGTATGCAGGATGGTAGATTTACTTGTTCGTGATTCGTTATTTACATTCCCTCTACATAAAATTAGTTAGAATATTAGTAACCCTCTTTATCCCCACCTTAAAACAATAACTGGCAATCTATTTCTAACGCCTAGTAGTACATTTAATAGATTTTAACAGTTTCAATCATAATTCATTGAAATTACCTTAATTTTAATTAGCTTTATTGTTCAATTTATCACGTTCGATGGAATAAATATGAGTTATAAAATAAACCCCCTAAATTATCTATAACCGGAAATATTTTACTATAATTTCCAAATTTGACCCAGGAACCGATATACCTGCGGTGGTCCAGATGGTTTGCAAATCCGACGTACCCATGACTGCGTAATCTTTACGACCTGCTATTCGACATATTCCATGTTCCACTGACAAACTAGATCGCGCAACGCCGCCGCCTTCCCACGCAAAGTGACTATAAACAAAAATTCGCCTTTAATTTAATTTACCCTTCAAATTTCATTAATAGTTACTCGGTACTCCATTCATACTATTACAATATTGACTTTCCATTACTTTTGGTTTCACCGGAAATGACTCTTATCTTTATAACACTGGGCAATAAATCATTACCTAATACATAAACAATTAGATTTACTTTTGGTAGTTTTAAAAATGTATCATTTCGATATACCAAACTCTGCAAGAACACTTCTAAACACTTCACATTCAGTACGTACAAAAACTAAAAAGTCGTCATGTAATGGCGATAAATAATTTTATTTTTTTCAAAAAGTTTATGCCTTCAGTTTAGAAATGGATTAGATAAAGTATTTGATTTAAAAAAATAATTAAATATTCAAAGTTAAAATCATTTTTGAGGAACCGAAAGTAATGTTTTGAAGAATAGTTAAATACAATTAAATATCAACAATGGAAAATAATTTTGCTGTAAACGCCAAACTATACAAAATTCGTTTATTATACATTTTGCTTCATTTTTTTCTGCGTCAGATGGTCTATATTTCATAAATGTACGACAAAAAAATCAAAACTGAACGCTAATTCCAAAGTACTGTTATTTTATTCAAATTTAAAGAAATTTAAAGTTATTTTTTTATCAGGATGAAGTTTACAATATGTGTCCGTGGCACGAGCTGCGGAAACTCCCCTGGACTAGTCCGCCCAACTGGTTGTGATTTGTTTATTCAGAATGAGGCTGCCGCATATGAAGAGCATGAGGAACATGAGTCATATGATGGATATATTGGAAATTCCAGATATGTAGTGGACTTTCAAGAGCATGACTGGTCATACGCTAAAGTAGGAACGTTTAATGTGTATAGAGGTTATTTTTGTTTGTTAGTGCCTACTAATTCTAATTGGGATAATAGAATTAGTGTGCAATATGATGAATGCGGTAGAAGTTTCAGATATTTCTGTCAACATATTTATCTATCTTGAAAAAAAAAAAGGTTTGTGTGGCATAGAATTAGCAAAATTTTGGTATTGCACTTGTAAGTAAATTAATTATTTTGTAGAAATAATTCGATATTACAAATGTCATTGCGAAAAAGGTTTTGGGATTGCCGACCAATTTTGCAAATATACTTTTAAAATTAACATTTTAATATGAATTACCGAGGTGTTCGTTCACAAAGTTCGAAAGGTGGATACCCTCATCGTGAGGTTCACGAAGTGGCTAGAGAAGGAATGGAAAATCAGTACAAGATGATGAGAGAAAAGGTCGCTAACTATCCAATACCCGATCGTTCGAATCGAGGTTTTACAAGTAGAGGTAGACGATCCTATAATGATAGGCGCAGTACTCAAATGCGTGAGATAAAGGGACGTGAAGCGAACCGTCAGATATCCGAAGGACTTGATGCTAAGATCGGAGTTGGCATGAAGGAATTAACGGATGCTTTGAATCAAATCGAAGCAAACAAGACCTTAGTAGCAATAACAACTATGGTTACTACTAGAGGAATGAGCTTTTCTGCAGTTAAGATTTACAGACAAGCTATGACAAACAGAAACCCAGTATTATGCAACATATTCTCATATTACAGAATTACTTTATTAATGTTTGAGATTAGATTGTTGGAAGTTCGTGGAGTACTAAAAGCTCCAATACAGTATGCTGGTAGAGTTCATGATATAGAGATGGACGCAACAGGTGAAGATTAATTTATTATTGCCATCTACTATTCTATTATATTCATTTCGTTTAGTTTTGAATGTTATCAGTTTTATGCTTAGATCAGCAAAAAAAGGTATATGGCTTTTTGTAAAACATGCACTGTTAGTTCAGTATAAATATAATACAAATTTCATAAAGAAGCAACAGTGCAACACTAATCAGCATTTTTAATCGAACATGTGAAATCAATTCATTGCATTACATTGCGGGCTATATTATTTCCAGGATAAGAAACAACAGTGTAACATGCAAAAACTGTTTATTACCATTAATTACCAAACCTAATAATAAAACTGTAGCGAATTTTTCAGTACTAACCAGACTCCAAGCATATAAAAAAAGTTCTTTATATTATTGCACATTACAAACCTTCACCTTTTTTAAAAGAATGGAAGAAATTTTCCGTGCCTATTTTAATGAAGTGTGTGACAAAAACATAGATATGCATAATTTTCTATCTCAACAAGTCATGAATAGCTGCGAGTTTCCCTCCCTTTGTCACAATATGAAAAGAAAATTAGTTTCTTAGTTTTTAACATTTAGATTGAAAATAGCCAGTAAAAAAATAATAAAATGTAGTAGTAGTGTTTATAGAAGTAAGTCTATGTATAAATAAATATAGGTTACTAATAATAGTGTAATTTATTTAGCGATTTGCTACTTTTGTTTACATTTTATAATAAAAAATACGTTTATTATAACGTCTTGTGTTTTATTTCTTACATGCCTACACCCCATGATACACGGCGTGTATCATAGGTTGCATGCCTACCATGGAAATACGCGCTCCGTAAATGTTTTTTAAACATTAATTGCGAATAACAATTATTAGCCCTTCATTTTACCCACTTTTTAGTTGCTATACTTACTATTGCATCTATGGCCGCATGCCAATTGAGTTTTTACCTTCAAATTTCGGTTAAAAATTGAATTATTAAAAGAAATTCTACATAATCCCATTGCCGCTATTAGAAATTTGGAGGGTTTGTGAAGCTTGGCCGTACCCAGGTATATAGAGGTACCCTAGTGTTTATGTCCAACGTGTTTTTTCCGTTCGTCGCATTTGTTTACTGTTGAAAATGACAGAAAGAACAGATTAACGAATTTGCATCAAGTTTTACTTCAATCTCGGCAAGAGTTGTACGGAGACGATTGAAATGATACAGAAGGCCTTTGGAAACGAAAGTATGGGCATAACACATATAAAGGAGTGGTACAGGCGGTTTAAAAATGGCCGCACATCTGTTGTCAGTGACCCTCGTTCTGGCAGACCTTCGCTGACAAAAACACCGGAAAACATCGAGCGTGTGCGACTTGCGATTGAAGGTGATCGTCGATTGACTGTTTGTGAACTAGAACATGATCTCGGAATACCGAAAACTACTGTTTGGGAAATTTTAACCGAGAATTTGGGAATGACTCGCGTGTGTGCGAAATTCATTCCGAAATTGCTCACGACCGAGCAGAAAGACCGTCGCTCTGAAATCGCTCAGGACAACTTGGAAATGGTCAGTGATGATGAAAATGTCCTTAAGAAGATTATTACTGGTGATGAATCATGGATTTATGGTTACGATCCTGAAACTAAACAACAATCTTCACAGTGGAAGCGTCCAAAAGAGCCACGGCCGAAAAAAGCACGTGAAATTCGAAGCCATGTCAAGTCAATGCTGATTATTTTTTTCGATTGTGAGGGTGTTGTGCACTACGAATTTGCTCCAAGAGGTCAGATGATCAACAAAGAATATTACGTCGAAGTTCTGAAAAGATTCAGAGTAATGCGACGCGCGAGCTGAAGGCCATTCCAAAATCTACGTAAGAGGACTGCTTTAAGATGTGGAAGCACCGCTGGGAGCGTGTAGTTCAATCAAATGGGGACTACTTCGAAGGATGCCACGGCCCGGATGACAAAGAATAGCACCAAGCGGAGATATGAACGCAGGTCGGATACTTGTCGGACGGATTAAGAATAGCAATTATTCATGGACGGAATTTAGATGGAGTTGGAGATTTAGGTAACCAGAAAGTTGATTTAAAGTATTTTAGGATAGGAAATGATTTATATAATATATATAAAGACATGCGTACGTTAGATCAGCGATTTAATTTCGTTGTTATTCTTGCTAAACACTTGGAAATGGACGTATTTATAATTGATCCTTTAACGTTAAGTAATTTATGGAAAGATTGGAAAGTTTTCAAACTTGAAGATGGTTTAACTGATAGATTAGGAGAACCGGGATATTGGAGCGTTTTTGGTCATAAATCGTCTCTTCGTAAAGTCATTATGAACATGTTACATATAGATGATAGAGGAACTTGTGTTTTTGAAATATTTTGTCCTGGAGAATCTGTTCCAGCTAATTTGGGCAGAAAACTTACGAAAAATGTTTATTTCGATATTCTTAACACTATTAATGAAGTTTGTATAAAAACCCCAAGACCTAATATACCAGAGTTAGCTGAAAAAGAGAAAGGCAGCCGAATTCCGTTAGCAATTTACAGAAAACTCAGTGCCGCTGGTCTATAGTTTCACAATGCTCCTTCACCCACATAGTATGCAGATTCTTTTATGAAACGATCCATTCATCTACTGGCCAAATGATAAAAAATTGTAAAAAGTGACAAGCCACTAAAATCGCTCTTTTTTCTAACGTTGGCGTATAGAGCGATCGTGGGGTCGTCACTTTTAAAGAGATGTTATTTACAGCAACTGTTCGGTAACTTTAGTTTAAAAATGTGGTTTATACTGCATTTATGCCGCCCCTAGTATTTTAAGTTAAGCCGGTTACCACATGTATTAGGTATTTTTTACGGGCCTACAGCTGAATACTAGAGCTAGCAACGTTATGGCTGAAAAGGGTTCGAAAAGTGTTCCTATGATTAGTCCCGGCGAAAAGGGTGAAACAATAAGCGTACTGGCTTGCTGTAACGGGGAAGGGGTGTTTCTTCCGCCTTTTTCTATTTTTAAAGGTACCAACAAAAAGCAGGAATTTTCAGATGGAATGCCGCCTGGCTCGGCCATTTGTATGTCCAAGAAATCGACTTATATAAACGCCGACATCTTTTTCCATTGGTTGCAAACGCACTTTGTCTCAAGAAAATTTCTTGGAAAAGTCATTTTAATATTGGATGGGCACACAACACATACCACTAATGTAAAAATGCTGGAATACGCTGGCCAAAATGATATTATACTACTGTGCTTGCCCCCCACATACCACACATTATCTACAACCGCTCGATCGTGCATTTTTCAAGTCTTTAAAATCACACTATTATAATGCTTGCAGCCGTTTGGTAAAATTGAATCTCACTCGTAAACGCAGTAGGCTTCAGTTTGGGAATTTATTAGGCGAATCGTGGAATAAGGCGGCTACAGTTGAGAACGCAGTATCAGCATTTCGTAGCACTGGAATAGTTCCTTTCAACCCCGACGTGCTTCCAGATTACGCTTATATACAAAACAATATCTTTAGTGATGCATCAGACTTTCAACAGACTGCACAGATACAAAACGTAAGTGACAAAAATGATCAGCTTCCCTCAGAACTGTAATGGTCGCATATAGAATAATATTTAAAAAAAACAAATATCAAACTTTTAATTTACTCGAGTAACTTCATAAAGTTATTTTTCTGTTGGTAGAAATCCATAAATAACACGTTCATTTAAAACAAAGCCACGTGTGTTGTATTAACCCTCTGCCCGGAACATCGGTAAATTTTACCGCTATAGTTTTTTTAACACTCGCTGTGAGCGCTTCTATCGCCGCCACGACCCCCTCCTTCGAAGACACTTTCAGTCAACATCTATCAAGTGCATCGGACGATCAATCACAGGTATAAATTACTGATATTCTGTATTAGGTTAGGTTTTCTAATAGCGGCTTTTTTTACCTATGTTCTAACTGTGTAGCGGTATTTTTTACGTATATTCTAACTGTGTAGCGGTATTTTTTACGTATATTCTAACTGTGTAGCGGTATTTTTTACCGATGTTCTAACTGTGTAGCGGTATTTTTTACCGATGTTCTGATATTGTTTTTTGTATTTTATAATGCATAACTACTATTCCCATAAAAATTGGGCTGTATATTTGTAATTTTTTTAATAATTTATCGATTTGAATATAGTTTTTCATGATAGACTAAACTTTGGCAAAAATTCTCTAATTGTAGTCCAGTTTCACATTTTTTTAAGTTGTCCTTTGACCACTTTTTCTGAGTTTTACTAAGAGTTTTTTTTTATTTTTTGCAAGCATAATGGCCGGCAATGTGCCCTCAAACATTTCCAGCAGAACGAGAACAATCATGTCTCTAATGAGAGCAGAGTCAGATAACTCAGATTGAGGAAGACTCTGATGATTCATACATCCCTGATACAGATGAAGGTTGTGAGGACTCTGAACATGACACAGTTTCGGAATTTTCGGAAGGGGAAGTTGATGATATGGAATTCATAGAAGATGAAAATTATGAGATTGGGGATGGTGCAGTACTGTCTCGTATTAGTGTACAAGAAAACATTCCTTAATTCCCTGAAGATGAGTTGTCAGATAATAGTTTGAACGCCGATGACTTGGACGAACCAGCAGTTCAATATTTTGGAAAAAGAAATTGTTTAACCTGGGAATCGGTACCTCAGCATGCTCCTAGATCTGGAAGAAATCGTATTCAAGTGGGAGTCTCAAAACTCAAGGGACCTGCTTTGGACTTAGGTGACACACCTAATATAGATGACATCTGGCGTTTACTTTTTACCAACGACATGACTGAGATGATTATTTTGCACACAAACCGAAAGCTTGCTGCAATGAGAGACAAACTTGTTCATAAAAATGATCTTTCGTACATAGATATAAATATAACAGAGAAGAACGCACTTCTTGGTATTATCGTTCTTTGTTGTATTTTCAAGTCCAACAGAGAAGCTTTAGCTTCACTTTTTAGTACTTCATCTTCTGGCAGGTCCATATTTAGATCAATCATGTCTTTAAAACGGTGCGAAAATCTAATAAGAGCACTCCGATTTGACGACCCGAAAACCCGCCCTGAAAGAGTTCAAGAATTTAAAGCTGCTGCAATATCAGAATTTTATGAAAAATTCAACAATAACTGCAAACAAAACTATTCGATCGGACCATTTGCTTGTGTAGACGAGACGCTTGTGCCATTTAGAGGTAGATGCGGATTTATTATTTATATGCCAAAAAAGTCGGCCAAATATGGCATCAAGCTCATGTGCATGACTGACGCAACGAATGGATACCTTTTAAATTCCTATATATATTGTGGAAAAGGAAGTGATGGTTATAGTTATACATTGTCACCTGCAGAACGGCAATATTCAAAACCCACCCAAGCTGTAATACGCCTCACTAAAGAAATCGAAGGAACCAATCGTAATGTAACGTGCGATAATTGGTTTACGTCCATTGAACTGGCTAATTTACTTTGAGAAAAGCACTTGACAATTGTTGGAACTCTCAAGGCTAATAAACCACGGATTCCTCCGTCGTTTCTGAAGAGCAAATCAAGAAAAGTAGATTCAAGCCTTTATGGCTACACTGATAAACTTACATTACTGTCATACGCGCCAAAAATAAACAAAGCTGTTGTTGTTCTCTCCTCAATGCATCATAAACCAAACATTCACCATGAGACACAGAAACCTGAAATTATAGGTTTTTACAACATGACAAAAGGAGGAGTCGATCAACTTGATATGAAATGTAGTAACTACTGTGCCAATAGGAAAACTAGGAGATGGCCGCTTGCGATCTTTTATCATCTAGTTGCTGCTAGCTGCTCCAATGCTTATGTCTTATATAATCATTACAAAACAAAAAAGATGCGTCGTTTTCAATTCATGCATTCACTTGGCATGTTATTGATTGGACCTCGTTTACAGGAAAGATTGGAAATTCGAAATTTGACCCCAGAGCTAAAAGAACTGATCCCAAAAGTGTTATCTGAAGTCCCAGTACGAGTGGTAAACCAAAAAGGTAAAATAAGATCGACTGGCGAACAACGCAGCACAGCATCTTGTTCAAATACATCAGATAAGCTAGATAAACAAACCACTTGTCGCTACTGCCCGTACAAGATGAAACGAAAAACGAAAACCAAATGCATCAAATGTAATACCGCGATTTGTAGATCGTGCTATAAGGCTCTTTGTAATAAATGCGTTTCAGAATTGGATTAGGTGCTTCGTAATTATATATTCACTTCACTTTGTTTTTTGTGTTTTCCCTATTTGAAATATTTATGTTTATTTTGGATAGTTATGCAGGGTGTCCCCATTATACACGGCAAAAAAGTAGGTGCATATTCCTGAGTGAAAATAATGACCATTTGTCAAATATTTTGTTATCCGAAAATGCTTCCTTTCAAAGTTTGAGACCTCCAAAGTTGCAAGAAAAAAAATTAAAAAAATCGATTACGTCCTAGCCGTTTAAGCTAGAGCTATCAAACTTGGCCGAAATGTTTGGGTGTTTCCCATTGACTTTGTGGGATAATTAGAAAGAAAACACGTAATTGGAAGTATGATTTACAGTCAGGTCATCCGCTTACCAAGCTCGGTTAGGCTTCCAAGTAAAATTAAATTTATTTAGATCTTTATAGCTGCGTAAGGATTATCAGTATTTTTCAAATCTGCAACAATTAGAAATAAAAGAAGAAGACTTGAAAATATATACAAGTCATCTTCAAAAATTAAGCGACGATTTTAAACTGCGCTTTGTTGATTTGGAAAACATTGACATCCCTGAATGGATTATTGCGCCATTTTCCGCTCAAATTGAAAACGTGGACATCAACCTGCAAGATGAGCTTGCTGAATTATTATCGGATCTTGAAGCAAAGACGCTTCTTAAAAATTTAACAATAAGCAAATTTTGGACAAATATAAATATAATGCAAAAATATGTAAAACTTTACGAAATAGCTCAGCCATTTATGCTGGCGTTTCCAAGTTCCTATATGGTTGAAGCCGTTTTAAGTCACGTAAATTCAATCTTAACTAAGTACAGAAATAAATTAAATGTGCAGTTTCGAGGGGATTTAAGATTAAAATTGACCAATTTCGAACCCAATATAGCGAACCTTGCAAAGAAACACCAGGCACACCCATCTCATTGATTAAGAAGCAATACTGCAGTTACTTTACTTATTATTTTTACGTATTTATAATTACTTATTATTTAATAAATATTAAGGTATTTAAATTTCAACATTAAGATATTTTTCATAAAACTATTGTTACACAATGTAAAATTACTTTAGTAAATGTTTAAATTTAAAATCATAAAATAAATGTACAAACACAGTAGGTACCTAATAGTTTTATTTTAATTAACTGAAAATTACTTTTATGGGGGTCGATGGAGATTTCGAAAAATTATATAGGGGTCGATGATCAAAAAAGTTTGGTGACCCCTGATCTACGTAATGAAACTTTAAACAATAAACAAAATCTACAACATCTTGTTTGTTTTATTTACTGTCTAATAAACCTATAGCTGTTCTAAATACTGGAGTTCTATGGAAACATAACGTAGCAGGATCCTACACTAAAATATGACGATCATGCGCCATAACATCGTTTAAGCAACTTGGCTAATTCACCAGAACTACCGTACTCAATATAAAAGAAAATAAGTAAAAAACCATGAGAGCTTTTAATAATACTAAGCCCAGTACGGTACGTTACAGAACAAACAGCAGGGACTTCCTCAAATGGCGGAGGTACAACTAACACTAATTTAGAAAAAAAATAACTGTCGAGGATACACCTGGCAAGATGTTGGATGATATATCACCTGTAAAGGAAACAGTTTTAAATGTAAGAAAACGCGGAAAAGGAGTAGCGGCCATCTTAAATTCAGTTGAGAACATTGAAAAGAGAAAACAAATTAATGATAAAAAGCAGAAAAAGGGCAACGGCAGAGAGACGAAAACAAACAGGAGAAGAAAGGAAAAGAAAGGATTCCAAAAAAAAGTATAGTGCAGAATAAGAACGCGAAACGCCAATGCTTGTCTTCTTCGGAAGAATCAGAAAATGAAATAAAACTTGATTTAAACGACGACGAAACAACAGATGAAAATTTAGAAGATTATGAAAACGAATGTGCTGGTTGCAGTGAAGATTATATACAGGGTGTCCCAAATTCGAGTAAATGCATGGGGATCTCGCTTATCTTAAGAGCTACGAGGTCGGTTAAATTAGGGCAAAGTTGCGAAATTAGATGCTCATCAAATATTTGTAAAAAAAATCTTTATAGCTGTTTTAGTTCAAAAGTTATTAAAAAAAAAACTGAAAAAATGTATTATCGTTTTTTTTTGCCCTACTTCCTACATTTTTTAAGATATCGACAATCTGGAAGCACTTTTCCATAGCAACTTCTTAAGCTTTATATTTTGAGATTACATAGAATTTCCCACAACGTTTCGTCTCTTCAGAAACATCAACTTCATTTTTTTAAATACGGCGAAATTTTTTAATCTTATAGTCGGATAGCATTTTGTCTTCTGATTTCAATCATATATGACACCTAATATCTAAAACGATAATTTACCCAAAAATTTAAGAAAAGTTCATGTTGTCCAATTTTTTAATCAAATGATCTTATACAAAAAATAAATAAAATAAAAAACAAAACAATTTTGTTGTTGTTTGGTTAAAACTGTCACTTTGACTATAATATGATCGTGATTAATTATATAATTTGCAACCAGCTAGAAATTCTTTGATATTTGTGCTTTTGTCCACAATTTTCATTTTCACTATGTTCTAATAGTACATTTGTAATTTGTTTATTTATTCGCTATCCCTTCGTGTATTGCGAAATATTGATAAAATAATTTTCGTCAATTATGGAAAATAAAAAATGTTACAAATAATGATATTGCAATTGTTTTAATGAGGTATTAAATAAACTGTTGAAAATTAAAAAGGATATGAGAAAACAAAATTATGTGTAGGGGAGCTCGGTATATAATAGGACAGGGTATATAGCGGGACATGGTCAATAATTTCTTTCGTGTGTGACCTACCAAGTCCAACTTTTTTTCACTAGCGGTTTTGACAAAACCAAAGTTACAGTTGGTTTTGGTCGTAAAATCAACTTAAATTTGTAGTTACAGTGAAATCTTAATTTAGGTAAGTAGTTTTTTTTATTTTAGCATGCAACATAATTTAGTACTGCAAGAAAATGCGATGCAATTTTGATTTCAAATTTTATCCATAACCTCAATAGGGTGTTCTTTAGTAATTGTTAAAGTACCGGCGCCGTAACTTTTATTAAAATTAAGTTTAAAAGAAAACATGTCTTTAATCTACTGTGGTATATAGTGGGACACTTTAATGTGGTATACACGTTCCATTGTGTATACCAGTCCATCAAATCAACCGTATTCAAATTTTTTTACTGTTATTTTAGAAAAATGCCAAAATTACCAAGGAACCAATTTTATAAACATCATGAGGAGAGTACACTTAACCATTTAGAACGTGGTCAGTCTATGTCGGACGCCGTTAAATCTGTTATAAATAGGGAAATGACTATTCGTGCAGCAGCCAATCATCACGGCATTTCCAATTCTGCCCTTCAGAGAGGAACTAACAAATTTAAAGCTCTTAATGAAAAACTTAATAATTTTCAAAGACAGCATGGATTCCAAAACGTATTTACAGCAGTTGAGGAAAATCTCTTAGAGCAATATCTAATTAACGCATCAAACATGTGTTATAGTTTAACTGAAAAAAATGTGAGACATTTGGCATTTAAATTTGCCAAGGCCAATAACAAAAAAACACCCGAATCTTGGAACCACAACCAAAGCGCTGGAAAAGAATGGTTATTTTGTTTTCGAAAGCGACATTCAAATCTGAGTCTTCGCACCCCAGAAGCTACTAGTCTCACAAGAGCAACCAGTTTCAATAAAACCAATGTGGGTTTATTTTTTGAAAATCTAGAGAAAACAATAAAAAAGAATAATTTTAGTGCAAATGAGATTTATAATTGCGACGAGACTGCCGTAACTACAGTTCATAAGCCACCAAAAATGATTGCCAAGGCCGGACAAAAACAAGTTGGTAAAATAACATCTGCGGAGAGAGGCACATTGGTTACTTTATGTGTAACAATATGTGCTAATGGAAATTTCATTCCCCCGTTCTTCGTATTTCCACGCAAGAATTTTAAACCTCATATGATTAATGGGGCTCCACCAGGATCAGTTGGTTCAGCAAATACCAGTGGGTAGATGACTGCGACTAATTTTGAAGAGTACATTACACAACTCAATAGGACGTCACGTGATAGTTATAGTGCAAGCACATTAAACTAATAACTGTGTAGTTAATTAAATTTTTTTAAATAGAATCTTATAAATAAAGTTAAATAAAATAAAATATTATCCATGGACAAATTTTTTAAAGCGAGTGGTAGTAGTGATAAAAGAAAAAGAGACAAAGAAGAGAAAAACAAAGAAGAAAGCGGAATGTTCAGAACGAGCAAACTAGTGATCAGATCACCAGACCAAACAAAAACCAAAGAAGTAAATAAACAAACTTTAGATTTGTACATTCAGTCAACAGAAGAAAAACAAATGGATGAATTAGTAAAAGTAATTAACCAATTGGTGGAAGAAGTAAAAAAGATAAGGGAAGAACAAAAAGCATTTAGGGAGGAATTTATTGCAACAAAAAAAACAAACGAAGAGCTTAGAAAAAAGATGCTCAGTTTAGAAAACAGAATAGAAGAAAAAGAAAAAAAAGAAAATAAATATAACATTGTGATAAAGGGAGCAAAATTTGATAAAAGTAACGGGACAGCAGGTATGGAAGAATTTCTAGATCAAAATTTGGGAGTCAAAGTAGATATCAAACAGATGTGGGTCAAAAATATGGAAAAAGCATGACAATAGCAACCATAAATGTAAATGGGAGGACAAAATAAAGATAATGCAGAATAAGAGCAGATTAAAGGGTCAAAACGTTTACATAGACAATGACCTAACAGTAAAAGAAAGAGAAATACAAAGAAAAATCAGAGAAGAGGCAGAAAAAGAAAGAAAAACAGGCAATAACGTCAGAGTAGCTTACCAAAAACTAATAGTAAATGATAACATCTGGCTATGGAATAAAGAGAAAGAGGAGCTAGAGCAAAAAACAGACCCAAAAAACTAAGGTCGGAAAACAAGTTACAGAACAAATGGCACGAACCCAACACGAAAACGGACAAGAATAAGGAAAAACAGATAGCAATCAAAGCACGAGATATTAACAATGACAAAAATAGAGATAGGAAAGACAAAATAAGAATACATCAAATGGAAAGACATAAAAAGGCTAGCACAAGACAGAAAAACATGGAAAAAAATCAGCACAACACAACTCAACAGTCCTACACCTAACAGTTGAAGGACTCATGACTAAATAAATAAATAACATTACACATTTGATCAAAAGCACCAAATGCTCAATGGAAAATAAGATACTGCTGATATTGGACAACCATGAAAGCCATTACGGTGTTAAAGTTTTACAAAAAGCTAAAGAAAATGGAATTGTTCTCCTTACCATACCTCCCCATTGCAGCCACCGCATTCAGCCGCTAGACCTAACTTGTTTCGGACCGTTTAAAGCATTTTATAATAGAGCTGCAGACCAATGGCTAATAAATCACCCAGGTTTACCTCTTAACATTTGTAATATCGCTGCTGTGGTTGGAAAATGTTTTGTTGAAGCTTTTATTGCAACTAACATTATTAAAGGATTCGAAAAGAGCGGTATTGTTCCCTTTAATCCTCAAGTTTTTGGCGAATTTTTTGTCTAGTTACGTTACGGATCGTACTGTTACACCTGAAAGAGAATCAAGTAATACAAATGAAGTAAACTTATGTTGTCCATCAATAAGCAATAAATTCAACGTAGACAAAGATACAGCAATGAAAGAAAGTAATCAAGAAACTTTAGATAAAGGAACAAACAAACTAGATTTCCAAAACATATGTATTGAACAAGTGAGTCCATCAACTAGCAAAAATAATAAAACAGAATAGTTTGATAACTTCTGAACAAGCGAGGCCTCATTTAAAAGCAGCTCCTAGGAAAGAAAATAGGAAAGGAAGAAAGCGAGCAAAATCGACGATTTTGACAGACACACCTAATAAACTTCTAATCGAACAAAACCACGCTAAAAGAGAAGAGGTAAAAAGGGCAAAACTTAAGAGACAACTGAAACAAAATAAAACAATTAAACGATAGATTTTTGCAGAGTTCTTCGGATGATATGGAGGAAATTATGAGTGATTTATGTGATGATTCCAGTAATAATTCATATTATCCGGAAAGTTCAAGCTCTAAAGTTGATACAATTTTAATTGGTGATTACGTGTTAGTAAAATATGCAAGCAAAAAGCATATTCGATATTTTGTTGGTCGCGTTCAAGAACGAAGTGGATGTGATGTGTTAATATCTTTTTTAAAAAGAAGCATAAATAAAAGTTTTGTGTTTCCCGAACAAAACGATTGTGATACTGTAGACATCGGCGATATCGTGTTAAAACTACCTAAACCGCAGGCATCGGGCAGTAGTAAGAGGGCTCAAGATCAATTATTAATCTTTTCCTACGATTTCTCAGCTTATAATATTGGTTTAAAAGAAATATATTTGCTAAGTTTTGAAATATTTTTGTTACTTTTTGTACTTAAGAATAATTATTAAGTTTAAATACGTATTTGTTTCTCAACTTCGAACATAAATTAGTTTTGTGTTAAAAATTATGTTTTTATTACCTAGTTTATACAAAATAAAATAAATTCTTGATAAATTGTCTAAAACTTATTGTGTCCCTTTATGTACCACTAGTGGTCCCATTACATACCACCGCACCGTGTGGTCTATATCGGGCCATGTGGTATATAGTGGGAACATCATATTTTCGGCTAGACATTGTCAGCTGCCCACGTTTCTGGGAAAATAATAAAAGTTTATAGTTTTCTTAATTAATTAGCATGATTATTAACAAGTTTCGATAAGAAACAAAAATGCAACACTTAGAGGAAAAAAAGTGGCCCACTATATACCTAGCTCCCCTATATTATGACATTTCTCGAATTCCTTAAAAAGTGGTGATTGTCATATTTAATAAAATGGTTTCCACAAACAAAGAAAACAGGACATATCAAAGAATTTCTAGCTGGTTGCAAACTATACAATTAATGATGATCATGTTAATGTCAAAGGGACAGTTTGAACAGAACAATAACAAAATGGTTTTGTTTTTGCGTAAGATCATTTGATTAAAAAATTGGACAAAATGAGTTTTTCTCAAATTTTTGTGGTTAAATATCATTTTAGATATTAAGTGTATATCATTGAAATCGAAAGACAAAATACTATCCGACTAAGGGATCAAATTTTTTTCGCTGTATTTAAAAAGATGGTTGATGATGTTTCTGAAGAGACGAAACGTATTTGGAAATTGTATGTTATCTCAAATATAAAGCGTAAGAAGTTGCCGGGGAGAAGTGCTTCCAGATTGTCGGTATCTTAAAAAATGTAGGAAATAGGGCAAACAAAACAAAAATCACCGTACGTCTGCCGTGCGGCAGAAAAACGTACGTGTGCAGCGGGCCTTAAGATAAGCGAGATCCATTTACTCGAATTTGGGACACCCTGTATAGATCAACAAGGAGGAAAGACGATTGGATTAAGTGCCTTATATGTGGCCGTTGGTTGCATGAAGGATGCACATCCTACCTAAAATTGTGCCAGTCGTGCGGAAAACACTCAACAAAGAAAAAATAAATAATATTTTATATTTCTTTCTTTCCTTCTATGTTTGGTCCATCTCTCCTATAGTATGGAGGAGAGATGGACTTTTGCAATGTTTAACTTTTTTTTAAAAATGTAAACCCAGTTATGACAATTTTTTGTTTTGTACATGTAATAGTGTTAACCAAAGTATGTTCTTAGTTATCTATATTTTTAAATAAAAGTAGACAAATTTAATAAAGTAGGGGAGAGTGGGGTGGAATGGGACGCAGAATGAATGGGACAGTGGCTATATGAATGTGAAAACTTTTAGTTTAAACCAGCGATTCTTAACCGGGGGGCCGCGGCCCCATGGGGGGCCGTGAACAATTTTAAGAGGGGCGGGAAAAATTTATAAAACGTTTTTACTTTTTAAAAATATTTTTTGCTCCTCATTTTACTCGAACCATCGAAGAGATATCTTCTTAAATAGATCGTAATATTTTTGTTACTACAAACTGGGGGCCGCGAAAATATTTTAGGATATTTAGGGGGCCGCGACTACTAAAAGGTTAAGAACCACTGGTTTAAACTACCCTTCCCCCTCCAAATTATTGCAAATGCGCGGGTTTACCGATATACAAATCGACAAATCATTTCAGTCCGTTTTAACCATCGTCAGTGTTGTGTTGTGTTTTCAACGGACTTCAGTAAAATATAAGTCGGTAAGTATAACATTTATAACTTTTAATATAATTTTAATATTTTTGAATGAATTACATGATTAAATGCACAAATCATTCTATTTTAAACTGTAGGGCCAAAATTCAATTAAACGTTTTATATAAAAAAAAAAATGAGCTTTTATACAAAATTGTCATAGCAGGAGGAATAGGACTAACTCATGCAGGAAGAATAGGACATGTCCCATTCATCCTGCACTTACTTCATTTTGATATTGCAGGATAAATTTTATATTTTAGGTGTAAAATGCCTCGATTTTGGAAACCAAAAACAGATAGAAAGCGTAATTGTAAAGAACATGTGGAAGCCGCTGTGCAGGAAGTTTTACAAGGTTCTTCAATCAGAGAAGTAGCCAAAAGTTACTTTTTATCTAAATCATTATTGGGGAGATATGTTAAAGAAGCGAAAACTTTACCAGATAAAAACAATTTTGAATACAATCCTAGTATTAAACTTCGACAAATATTTTCGATTGAACAAGAAACTAAATTAACAGAGAATTTAATTACTGCATCAAAAATGCATTACGGTTTGACAACCATACAAACAAAAGTTTTAGCTTATAACTACGCAAAAAATTTGAAAATTAATTATCCCAATAGATGGGATGAAGACCAAGCAGCTGGTAGAGAATGGTTATTTGACTTTCTTCAGAGAAATAAACGACTATCAATTAGAACACCTGAAGCAACTAGTTTATCTAGATCCAGTAGTTTTAATAAAAATAATATTTCTAAATTTTTTGACAACGTTGAGGCTGTTTACAAACGATTCCCATTTACTGCTATTGATATCTGGAACTGCGACGAGACAGGGATCACTACTGTACATCGGCCTCCAAAAGTAATAACCCAAAAGGGTATGAAACAAGTTGGTCAAATAACATCTGGGGAGAGGGGTCAATTAGTGACTTATTGCAGTTTCATAAGCGCTGCTGGTAACACTATTCCACCAGTGTTCGTTTTTCCACGTAAAAATTTCAAAGATTTTATGTTGCACGGTGCTACCTCTGGAAGTTTGGGATTGGCGAATCCATCTGGTTGGATGAGCGCAGAACTTTTTTTAGAAACATTTAAACACTTTATAAAATATGTGAAGCCATCAAAAGAAAGACCTGTCGTCTTATTATTTGATAATCATGAAACTCATATAACTGTTGAAGTTATTAATGAAGCTAAAAAATTTGGCGTTCATATAATTACTTTTCCTCCACACTGCAGCCATCGCTTACAACCTCTAGATGTTTCCGTCTATGGTCCATTCAAGGCACGATACAATCAAGCCTGTGAAGAATGGATGATGTCAAATCCAGGAAAAATAATTACAATATATAACATTGCTCAATTATCCACTACAGCTGAAGTAAAAGCTTGTGCAAAGCAAAATATCGAAAACGGCTTTAAACATAATACAATCTTGGTTTCCGGGTTTGGAACCGCGTCTTCTATATTTAGAAGTAGTTGACGTTTCGACCATTGTGTCTTGGTCTTTTTCAAAACGACTAATTTGTGAGGGATGTTGCTGGGTTTATATATCCAGCTTGTGGAGGCGTGGCGTTCCGCTTGATGGATTTGTTCTGCCTCAGTGATTTTGTGATGACTGGTTTCCAGATGTTTGGGAGTTGTATGCCTGTGTCTCTGTTGTAGTTGTTTGGGTTCTTGATGATTTCCAATGATTCTCGATATAATCTTGGCCAGAAATGGTTTGCGCGGGCCAGTAGTTTTGTTTCTCTGAAGAGGATGTTGTGTCCTGTACCCTGGGCGTGTTCTGCTACCGCTGATTTATCGACTTGTTTTCTTGTTGTTTGTCCTTCGTGTTCTTTGAGACGCGTTTGTATACTCCTGCCAGTTTGTCCTATGTATACTTTTCCACAGGAGCAAGGTATGCTATATATTCCCGCGTGGTGTAGTCCTGTGTCGTGTGTTCTTCTTAATTTATTCGAGAGCTTCAAAGGAGCGTTGAAAACGGTTTTGATTTTATGTTTTTGTAGAAGCTTTGATATTTTGTTAGTCACTCCGCTGATGTAGGGCAAGTAAGTCGTAGCGATGTATTCTTTCTTTTCTTTTCCTTCTTTTGGCGTGGCATGTTTTTGTATGGTGCGAAGTATTTGTTTACGCTGGTAACCGTTTTCTTGCAGGGCTCTCGTGACCATGTTCAGTTCTTCTTTGATGTTTTCTGGTGTGCATATCTCTTTAGCCCTATGTATTAATGTGTTGATCACCGATTGTTTTTGGGCCGGGTGGTGATGTGATGCAGCATTTAGATATCGGTTGGTGTGGGTCGGTTTACGGTAAACGCTGTGGCTAAGTGTTCCGTTTGCTTCTCTTTTGACCAGTATGTCCAGAAAGGGTAACGCGCCATTCTTCTCTTCCTCCATCGTAAATTTTATGTTCTTGTGTAGGTTGTTCAGGTGTGTTAGAAAATCTTGAAGTGGTTCTTTTCCATGTTCCCAGATGACGAAGGTGTCGTCTACGTATCGGAACCAGTGTTTCGGTTTCAATTTGCTGGAGAGTAGAGCTTGTTCTTCGAAGGCTTCCATGTACAAGTTGGCGAGTGCCGGTGATAATGGTGAACCCATGGCTGCTCCCGTTGTTTGTTCATAGATGCCTCCATTGAAGGTGAAGTAGGTAGATTGTGCGCACAGCTTTATTAAGTCGGCTAGGTTACCATCGAGGTCGTTAGCAACCAGTCGTTCCCTTGCTTTAAACATACCGGAATTTGGCCTTTCAATCGTGAGGTGTTTACAGATGAAGATTTTTTAATGTCTTCTGTAACAGACAGGCCTGAAACAAATGAAGCACCTAGTGAAACTCGACTAGAACTTTCCACTTCTGTTCAATCTCCGACAATTGAAATAGCTTCAAACAACCAACCACCAACACCAGGATCTTCAAATATGGTTTTTCCAGTTGAAAATAACATCGTAAGTTTTGCAAAATACCAATGTATTTAATGACATTTGCTAATATATTTTTTTTTAAATTTAGTCACCAGAAGACATAATGCCCTTTCCGAAGGCTCCACCAAGAAAATTAACAACAAAAGGACGAAAACCAGGGAGAACTCGTATATTAACGGATACGCCAGAGAAGAATGAAATAGAATCACAAACTATAAAGAAACGAAAAATAAATTTTAATGATTCAAAATTAAGTAAAAGCATTACTAAAACTAAACATCAGAAAAGTAGACAGAAGAAAAGAAGTCTGTTGATGCAAAGGCAAAAAGTAATAAAAAAAACAGTGTTCAAAATAAACGTTGATACCTCAAGTAGTAGCGACGACATTTCTTAAAATAGCAATAGTTCCGATGAAGTAACATTGGAAGATATCGAAAAAGATTTTGATTTTTCTGCCCAAAGCATTAACATTGGGGATTTTGTGTTTGTGCAATTCCCAGGAAAAGTCTCCAAAGTTTATTACGTGGGTCGTGTTGAAGCATTGAAATTTCTTGTCTACGTTCAAAAGGTAGCGGTTTTGTATTCCCAAATGTTCCAGATATCTGTACAATTTTAAAACAAGATGTTATATTCAAATTACCGTCGCCATCAAAAAGTGGAAAAAGTGACCGCGTGTATTCAATTTTTTATTTCGAAGTAGATCTTTCTAAATATGCTCCAGTTCGTTAATATGAATTATTTAAATTATCTTATAAACGTTGTATACATATTAAAGATATTAATTAAAAAACTTATGCCATTAAATATGAATTTTGTTTAATTTAATTAAATAATAAAAAAAATCATTTAACTGTCCCATATAAACTGCAGCTCGTCCCATCCTACCTGCATGCAGGGGGAATGGGACACAAAATAATTTTTTTTAAAACTTTTGCTTTTGAAGTTAATTATAATAATAGAAATTTGTAGTTTCCCACGATCCATTGTAGATGTATAAGGTCTTAGAAAATTTATTTAAAATTGTTTAAAATTAATGCCCAATTGTACTAAAAAATAAAAAGTGAAAAATGTCCCATTCCACACCATTCTCCCCTATTATTTACATTTTTCCAAAATGTAGTCCATCTCTCCTTCATTTACCCTACATATTTTTTATCAACATTTTTTTTGTTAATAGATTACAAGTCTTGAAGTGTTACAGTTATGGAATGAAATTGTCGGCCAATTTACAGACTTCATTTAAAAAAATGTGATAGAATTAATACAGTAAATTCTCTATAAATGCAACTTCTGTAAGTGCATCATACTCTATAAATGCATTACTCCATAAATGCAAAAACATTATTCTATAAACGCAACTCTCAAAAATCAAGCTACCCGTAGTAAAAAAAAAAAAACTCAATAGGTAACTCAAAACAAATAATTAAACTGTCAGTGTCACAGTTAATTAATCATGAAGAAAGTTAATTTAACTATTAAAGATAAGTGTGAAATTTAAATAAAAACTTGAAAATAATAAAGTGAAAGACATTTGTGAGTATTAAGGAGAAAACACACAGATCGACCTGATAGATCGTCCGCGACCGACCAAAATTTCGAACCGACGGTAATCATTGTCGGAAGTCAGACAGAACGACCATGAACAACCGTCCACGACTGTCACCGACCGACCAGTTTGGATTTTCGAACTGGTTGGAATTTTGATCGCGGACGGTCGATAACGGATGCGCAGTTTATAAAAATCTCTTGACATTTCAACGCGACAGATTAACATAAAAGTAAGGTTATGTACTTTGAAAATACGAGTATAATGACCGCAACATTTACAAGCAACGACATTGACCAACTTATCTGTTTAGTGCGGACTAATGAAGCCCTGTACAATCATGCTCTCCCAGACCATTCGAACAGAAACATCATTGAACAAATGTGGGAGGTTATAGGGAAAAAAATTAGCAAGTCAGGTAGGTTGGTAGGTACATAAATGCCTTACATTAAAAAATCGAAAATCTGACAAACATACATAAATGCATATGACGTATTATAATAATTTTAATGTTTAACATGATTCTTACATTTTTAGCAACAGTATGTAGCAAGAAGTGGCAAATACTGAGAGGGTGAGAGGTGGATATCGAAAACGTAGAGTATACAGCCTCAGGGAATGCCACAAAAAAAGTTAAAAAATGGCCTTACTTTGAATATTTAAGTTTTCTTCAACCTATGTTAGTAGACAGACCAACAAAATCAAATGTTCCTCCAGAAGAGAATGTTGTTAATGAAAAATCCACTACCACATCATCAGTCAGCAGTCCAGTATCATTTATAATAGGTTCTGATGAAGGATTGCTGTATGAAGACCTAGATTCTAGGTCTTCATACAGCAATCCTTTTTTTTACGAATAATAGTTTATAGTGCTTATACTACTGTTCAAATAGTTCTAATCGATTTTGATAAAGTTATATAGGTTGCTTTAAAATAATTTGAAGTTTTTCGTAAAGAATGTTAACATTCTTTATTATCACGATTTTCACGGGTATAATAGCCTGTGAAACTATCTCACAAACCCCAACCCAAATACCAGAAACCACAGATGCCGACAGTTGCTCAAAACATGAATGTTGTGTTGAAGAAAATATTGGCACACAAGCAGTATGTTTAGGAGAAAGATATCTGAAACAGGAAATGACCAACGAAGACATGAAAGAGGCCTTACTAGACCTAGTTCACAAAATTCCATCGGACGACAATGTACGATGGCTTAGTTGCGGCCAAGTCCTTAATCGCTTTGTAACGTTATTAGATGAAATTAAGCGCTTTTTAATTGAAAAAGACAATAGTTTCGACGAATTATCCAATGTACATTGGTTAAATGCTTTAATGTTTTTATGCGACATCACCCAATATTTTAATGAACTGAATAAAAAACTTCAAGGACAAGGATTAATCGTTTCAACCATGTATGAAAATATTAAAACATTTATGACAAAACTTGATATCTTTAGTAAGGATTTAGGAATGAAAATTTTGAAATATTTTCCGCAACTAAAAAAACATTTTGAAAATACAATAATTTTTGAAAACACGGTCGACATTCAAGAAAATGCAATTAAATCATATTTAATGATTCTCCTGGAAATAAAACAAGCTTTTGAGGAGAGATTTAATCAATTTAAAAATTTGGAAAATACATTTTACTTTATTTTATATCCATACAAAACTGAATTTGAAACAATGGAGTTAACCGAATTTATGTGGCTAGATATAGGTAACTTAGAGATGGAGTTAGTGGAATTTCGAAACAGTGTAGTGTGGAAAACAAAATTTGAAGACTTGGTTTCGGAAATAGAAGGAAAAATGTATGAAAGTAGTGCAGAAAATATTGATCCCACAGTAAAAATTGAAAATATTATACTCAACGCGTGGGATTCTTTACCAAGTAATTTTCTATCAATGAAAAGACTAGCGAGTGCTCTTTTAACGATGTTTGGGTCCACATATTCGTGTGAAAAATTGTTTTCTTCAATGAATTTTGTAAAGTCTTCTAATAGAAATAGGCTTGAAAGGGAATTAACTGCGAAATGCGTCAAACTTATGAATACGACTTATGAACCTGATATTAAAAAATTATCTGAAAATAAACAGCAACAGATTTCTCATTAAATGGTTTATGCATTGTTATACATTTATATTAATAAATATTATTTCATAATACCTACGTATTTTATGTAATTTTCTTTACTTGTTCGTTCAAACACTTAGTGACCCACGAGCTAGTATTAAAAAAAATAGTGAACAAAATTTGACCCACGTCTCAAAAAGGTTCGCCATCCCTGACCTAGAAGATGATGATGCTACTACAGTATCAGAAGCAGTGGAGTCAAGTACCTCAGATAATGTTGTATTTAAAAAAAAGAACAAAAAATTGACCACCAAAGAAAAAGTTGACGATGAAATAATAAATTACTTAAAAAATAAAACAGAAAAGACAAATAATGGGTTGGAACTGTTCCTGTTTAGTTTAGTAGAGGACTTAAATAGTTTCAGTGAGGAGCAAAAAATTAATTTTAAAATTGGAGTTTTAAATTTAATAAAAGAAATAAAGGGACAAACAATTGAAGTTGTTAATGAAACTGCTTATGTAACATACTAGATAAATATAATTATAAATAGTTAAATAGTAGTAACATTTGTTGTCTTTAATAATCTGTATTGTCCAGTATTTTGTCATCTTGCCAAGAAACTTTACCAACATTACAAAAATAATCTGCAAAATAATTTATTTGTCTGGCTTTCATTGTAGATAGATTTTTATTTCCTTTTCTTGTTTCATTGGTCACTTGGACAAATTTACTAAAGGCTCCACATGGTTTTGGCAATTCCCTATAGTCTTCTACATTTATGCGATCTTCAATTACTGCCAAAATAATCGTATCAACCCTTTTTCTGGATTTACATTTATGGCCGTTTCAAATATCCTGAATTTTGATACTAATATGCCAAAAGTGCATTATACTATGCCTCTAGCAAACGACAATCTATAATTAAATATTCTGTTCTGTCTACTCAACTGCTTTCTAGGAAATGGTTTCATAAAGTTTTTCGTTAGACGAAATGCTTTATCTCCGACAAATACGTGTGGAACTGCTATATCATTTTGTTGTATAGGACGACTTTCTGGCAAGTGTACATCATTTTTCAGAAATCGTTTACCAATTTCACTGTTTTCGAAAACTCCTCCATCACTGTTTTTCCCCATAGCACCTACATCAATTACCAGAAAAAGGTAGTTTGTATCAACAATGCTCAACAATACAGTAGAATGATATTTTTTATAATTGAAATACAAGGAACCACAATTTTTTGGTTTTTTGATGCGAACATGTTTTCCATCTATTGCACCGACACAATTCGGAAAGTATTTTTTGTCTCTGAAACCATCAGCCGTCTTTAGCCAAATATCCGCAATAGGAAATTTTAAGTAAATGTCTTAGGTCTTTATTTAAAAAATTCTCCTGAAGTCATTTTTTGAAGCACAGAGTTGTAATTTGGTAAGGACATGCAGAAAACATTGCTCTATTAGCTCGATACGAAAAAGTTTGAATCACGCATACAGCGTGTTCATGAATAGGTGGCAACTTCCATGATTTTCAAAAGCTCGTAACTCAGTTTTTCAAATGCAAACCCCTATATTTTTTATGCCATCGAATTCGTCTTTAAAGAGCTTCATTTTTTTGTTAAGTATGTCCTATACCCAAAACTCGTACTTTTCGAGATATTCGACTTTTTTTCTTCTAATCGTTATTGAAGCAAATTGATTGCCGTGGAAATCGAAAAAACTGACTGCTGACGTCACTAACGACAAAAACTTGTCTTTTATATCTTAAATTATTGCATTTCCACGATAAATTTTACTTTACAAGAGCAAATTGATGTGGTTTATTCACCATTTCGTGTTTTTAATTACTAATCGTAGGTAGATATTTAGCTTATAACATAAGCAATAAATAAATTGGCAACCAAATAAATTTTATTATTGTTATAAACTTTGATAGTGTTTCTAAACCTGTTTGCATTTCCACAATGAAGTTTACTTTACGATAACAATTTGATATGGTTTATTGCCTGGGAGAAGGTGAAAGAAATCCTTTGCTGGCGGCAAGGATTTACGCACACCCATATCCTGAGAGACGCCACCCAAAACGAGATGCTTTTGAAAAGTTGAAGGAGCGATTTGAACGTACTGAGGATGTGGTTTATAAAAAAAAAACTGATCGCAGGAAGAATATTTCCAATGAAGAAAATACATTTTTGGTGTTGACGAGTGTTGTTGAAGATCCCCATAATAGCACCAGAAAAATCAGTGAGCAGTTAAGAGTTACGTCAAACTTCTGTATCTAGAATATCAAGAAAAAACAAATTTTATCCCTATCATATAAAACTCCTGCAGCAGTTTGAAGTCGATTTTGAAAATCGTCTAGCTTTTTGTAATTGGACATTGGAAAGGATCGGGGAACAACCTAACTTTTTTGATTTTGTTTTATTTACAGACGAGGCGACATTTCATAAAAATGGGTTTGTTAACATCCATCGAGGACATGCAAATAAGAATTATAAATGCCTTTAGAATGTTGGTCAACAGCAGGTTTTAACAAATGTAGGGAGATCATTTATTAACAGAATTCAAATTAGTATACAAGAAGGTGGCCGTCACATTGAGCACATAATTTAGGATTTTGTTAAATAAACCTAGACTTTACTCTTTCCCAACATAGTGTATGGGCATCGAAAATAGGCCACCCTGAACACTATGTTTATCTATTATAAATATTACATACTTTCAATTTAAATTTTAAAATTATGTTAATCAGTCATTGCTTTAAATCATCCTCGCTCATCGGTGAGTACTTTGTTTTACAATTACTACATACAATTGTCATCTCCAAATGTACCTATATATTTTTTTACTGATACCTAGTTATTTAACTCATTGATTATACCTGTATAACTTTTTAGGCTGTTGAAGAAGGGTTAATAAAAACTCGAAATATTTAGCTAATGTAAAGAGCATTCTTTAGAGACCCCTTGACCATTATCCCGTCATTCTTTTATATTATCATCGTTTGGTGGCAAATATTTTTTTAATTTTTTTTTAATATTCGAATGTAGCTGTTTTTTTGTATCCGACATAATTATACAAATTTTTGTTTCATTCTCTTTCCAGACATGGTGTTAAAAGCGTAATTCTTAACAGAGACATTGTAACCATTAATCTATCATATACGCCAAAGAACACAACGTTGGAGAACAAGTTTGGAAATCTGCCGGTGCGGTACATTCGCAAAAGGCTCGATAATGTGAAGAACACTTCATTTTCGAGTCCTTTTATGAAAAATTCAAATTTAACATTTGTACACATGAATTGCCCGAATCGACACTGCACTAACCGATGAAAAAAAAAATGCGAATGGTAGGTGAACAACCAATCATCGTTGTATCGGACAATGAGGGAGCGGGTACCAGCTCCAGTTACAAAAGATACAAATTTAATGTTTCTACCGAGTCGACACTGGCGCACCCAGCGAGTACCAGCACCAGTACCGTTCCAGTTGAAAAAAAGATCACTGGTACCAGTACCGTTCCAATTGACTTTGGCCAGTGGCGTACGTGAGGTATGCCCCCTTTGGCCAAAAAGGCACTAAGGAAGCGGCCTACGTGATGTATGCCACGTGTGCGCGCGTGCATATTAATATTCCTTCTACTCCAAAATTGGCCAGTGGCGTACGTGCCCCGGAGAGTATGCGTCACTGTCAGGGGCAACGGCCCCCACTGCGTGGGTACAAAGTCCAGGGTATGCTCAAGGGCACTAGTCATGCATGAGTAATTGCGGTGCTTGGGAAAGTTCCAGGGTACAAAGTATGTCAAGGGCACACATGCCTCGAGGGTATGAGTAATTGCGGAGTCCAAGGTATGCGTAACGCATGCTCAAGGGCACTAGTCATGCATCTGAGGGTACAGTCCGCTCTCGGTGCGAAGTCCAAGGTATGCGGCGTAACACATGCTCAAGGGCACTAGTCATGCATACCTCGAGGCTCCGTGAAGTTGGCTCCTCGATATTAAGCACAAAATCTAAATTATATCCCAAGATTTAGTGCTTATTTAGTGCTTTTTTGTGCTTTAAGAATTAACTTTATAACTGCAATAGTTTACGAGATATTTCAAAAATTGTTTTTTGACGCCAACTTCACGCTGGCTCCGCGACTTTGTCTTATTGTATTCAATTTGCTACAGGATTTAGTGCTTATTTAGTGCTTTTTTGTGCTTCAAGAATTAACTTGATAACTACTTTGGTTTAGGAGATATTTCAAAAATCGTATTTTGGTGCCAACTTCACGCTGGCTCCACGACTTTGTCTGATCATATTCAATTTGCTAGAGGATTAAGTGCTTATTTAGTGCTTTTTTGTGCTTCAAGAATCAACTTGATAACTACTTTGGTTTAGGAGATATTTCAAAAATCGTATTTTGGTGCCAACTTCACGCTGGCTCCGAGACTTTGTCTGATCATATTCAATTTGCTAGAGGATTAAGTGCTTATTTAGTGCTTTTTTGTGCTTCAAGAATCAACTTGATAACTACTTTGGTTTAGGAGATATTTCAAAATCGTACTTAGGCGCCAACTTAACGCTCACTCCGCAGCTTTGTCTGATCGTATTCAATTTGCTAGAGTATTTAGCGCTTATTTAGTATTTAAACAGACCTCAGAATAGTGAGAATCGATAACAATGTAGGAGTATATATTTATGGTTGACACGTGTTTCAATTACTTGCAACGCTTTCTTTATAACAAAATATTATAGGGAGGTATTAGTTCTGTACTTTGATTTGTTGGATTCATAATTTGTGTACTGAACAAAAAGTTATATTTTATGTTTCATCGTCTTTATCTCATGTTACAACTTATCGATTAATTTCTTTATATTCTTCTTAAAGTTACTTCTGATCTAAAAAAATTTTAACCCCTATTGTGTATGACAATTGAAAGCCAATTTTGTCTCAAATATTTTTTAAACATGTGTTTGGGGACAAATCCTTTTATTTTGACAAATCCCAGCAAAAGGGATAACTGTAATTGTCTTATATAGCGATGTACGAAAGTTTTTGGGCATTTGTGAAAGAGTGCTTAACCCTTTCAAGCATAGTACATAAAACATAAAAGTACAGTAAATAAAATTATGAATAATTTGGCGCCAAGAAGCATAGTGGTTTCATAATAAAACCACGTAATTTTGAAAAACAAAATTAAATAGTTTTTCAAAATTTTATAAGAGGTACTTACTTAACAACTAATTGAAATGTTTCATGGATAAAAATTTAGTTGAAACGGCCTTTTAATCACTTTTTTTGAAAAAATTACTATTATTTCACCAACTTGGTAAAGTACCGACTAAAATATGTATTTCATTGGCTATTGAATGTATTTGAGCAAATTTTACGCTATAGATCGACAGATGGCGATACTATAGACCAAATTGACGCGTGAATTCCCGCTTATTCCGCTATACATTTAGCCTAGAATTTTTTTTAAAATGTGGTTTCGCTGAGATACCACATCACCTGAAAGGGTTAAATCAATAAGTTTAAAAAAAAAGTAAATTGTGGACCTCAGTTTGTCCTAGTACAATCAGTTTGCTATTAGGTTTTTGTTCGGTTCAGTGGTTAACAAAGTTTAGTGAATATTACAATAATCAGCTGAACATGTCAACAAATCGGAAGCGTGGGCGCACTCCAGCAGTGCCATCACAGTTTTTGTTAAAAGCTTTAAAGGAAGAAAATGAGAGTATTCAAATATCTCTTACATCAACAAGTGCTCCAGTTTGGACTAAACTAAGTGAAAAACTGGAAAATTTAATGACGCCAAAGGCAATCTATACTTACGTGAGAAGTAACAGAGGAAATTGTTGGAAGGATCTCAATATATCAATGGTAAGTTATGCATTTCAATTAGTAGCTGTTGCATTATTTTACACGCACGCACACGGAATACATAAAATTAAAACAATTTCTTGTTTACTTTAAAGACATAGAACTATTTTATATTAACATTATCAAATGGTTTTCATTACGTAATAACAATTCGTATGCATGTAAAGAAGTAGTAGTCAGGGTGTATCAGTTATCGTGAACAGCATGGGAATCACGTTAACGGTAAGAGATACAAAGTTGGTTAAATGAATCAACTATGGTTTAAGAGTATCTAACTATTACATGCAAAACATTTTTTGAAAAAATTGATAGTTTTGCGCTATTCACAAAAAAAAAACGAGGGAATGACGTTTTCGATTTTTGCTTATAATTTGCTATTTTAAAGTCATTTTGTACAATTATGTACATTCAGTTTGTTTATGTGATGTTTTGTTTTGTTTCTTAATATTCGCTTTAGTTAAAGTTAATAAATACAAGTATATTGCAATTACTTACTTATTTTTAAAGATAAACCTAACAACCCATGCATCAATGAAACAAGAAAAAAGTTCACTTTTTAACCCGTATTTAAAATAAGAAAACTGATGTTAATATGACAAAAACAAATAAAGATTGGTAAAATGTATTAACAAACTTCAAATCTACGCAAAAAGTGTCAGGTTAGGTTAGGTCGAAAAATATTTTGATGGTGATTTTAAATAAGCAAGTTATAAGCAAACATCAAAAATTTAATGTCTTTTTTTTTTTTTTATAAATAGAGCAAAAACTATTAATTTTTTTCAGGTAATAGTTGCTCTTAAATTATGGACCATTTTGACTCATTTAACCAACTCTGTATCTCTTACCGTTTACAAGATCTTGATGCTGTACACGATAACTGGGACACCCTGTATAAGTCAAATACAAGATTTAAACAATTTACTCAAAATACACGTTTCTATTAACACGAATTAATTATTTCTATCTTATGATTTTTTCAGTTACCTACAAATAACAACGACATGGATTCAGATTCAAGTTCAACCGATGATACAAATATTAAGGGTAACTCAGAAGTATTTACAATTGTGCTTTCTTCAGATGACTGGAACAGCATTAAGCCTGAAAATAATTCTAACAAATTAAAAGTGGGTTGGACAAGCATTATTAATAAGTACTTGATTGAAAGTATGCCTCTATTATGTACGTGGATATTTAAAAAACAGTTAATCTCCGTTGACTCAGTAAATTACATAAAAATTTTAGCCTATTGTAAAGAATGTAAAGCTCAACTGTTAATCAAAAAGACACAGCCTGTAAACACGTACCATCAAGAATTGGAACTCAACTGTAATATAAAAAATTACATGCATACAAAACACAAAGGAAACACAAAACGGCCGTTATGTGGTCAGGAAAGAGACGCTATCGGTAACATTTTAAGCAGTGGAAAGTTAGCTGTTCAGTGGAGAAGAGAACAAGCTGAAAAACGCATGAAATTAGGAGACATTGAGCCCAACAACTTATATACCTTGTCGGTACTAAGGAAATGTAAGCAAGAATATCGGAATAAAAATTGCAGCAACGTCAAGTTTCTTTCAAGTAAATGCCCAATTCAAAATTTATCACTATTAAAATACACGGAACCTTACATGTCTTCTATCAAAAGTATTGGATTTGACAAGTTTTTTTTGCACTATTGGCTTCCAGAACAACTTCACACTTACAATAATTATGTCAAAACAACAGCTTATGACTCAATACTCGCCATTGATGCTACAGGGTCTCTTGTAAAAAAATTGGAAAGACCGATGGGATTAAGTTCCGGTAACATATTTTTATATGCTGGTGTAATAAACTTAAAATGTGAATCGGGCCAAATTCCTGTAGTTCAAATGCTTAGCGAATCGCATAATATAAACACCATTACTTTTTGGTTGAATAACTGGATAAGAAGCGGTGCTCTTTTAATAAAAACTATAGTTGTTGATCATTCTCTTGCACTACTGGGAGCTGTTGCAAAATCTTTTGCGAACTTCACAGACTTGAAGTCGTATTTACAATTGTCTTATGAAATTTTTAAGGGAAGAGAAGATTTTGAGATACCTAAAGTATTTATCAGAACAGACTATGCACACACAATGAAACTGATTTCGCGCTGGGAAGCCTTAAGGAATAAACCTACAAGATTAAAAGAATTTTACATGAGGTGTATGGTGTTACTCATAAAATGTACTTCTTTAGAAAATGCAGAAGCAATAATCGAAGGTTTGTTTATAGTTTCAAATAGTGAATTTTGTGGTACAGGTGAAAATAGTGCACCGGATGTGACAAAAGAAAGAAAAGATTTTTTGAAGTCGTTAATAGCTGGAATTGATATAGAAATATATGAAAATGAACAAGAACATACTGAGATGAATGAAACTGATATATTGATGAATTTTCCAGATAATATAAGCGTGTGGGTTACCACAATAAAAGAATATGCTTTGCGCCAATGCAGTTTATCACGATCAGACGACGAAAACTACCACTACTGTCCAAAATTTTCTGAACATTTAATAAACTTACTAAAAACATTTCCTTTATGGTCCGCCATAATGGTTCCTTTTTATGGATACGGTACTTTAACTGTTTCATCGACTGATGTTGAATCATATTTCAATGACCTTAAAGCTAGAAGTTTTCATGCCGATTCTTTACCTAAAAAGGTAGATAATTTTTTTTGTAAACATTATAAAGAAATAAAAGGACAGTTGATCCTTGCTACATCAGAGAATAACTTGTTGCTTCACGCAACGCGCGAATCTAATAATTCAAAAAATGTAATTAGTCAAGTAGCTCTTAAAAACGAAGAAGTTGTTAACGAAACAATATTAAAATCCAATGGTGATTGTGTTTCTACTGTAAACATCAGTCCAGTAAATTATGACCCAGCTCAACAGACTACACATGAAAACAAAGAAGAAATCGAAAACTGGAGAGGTCTAGCAACAAGTGCATCAGTTAAACACAAGAAACGAACTTCATTCTATGGAACAGTTTGCACCGAAATTTTGCATCAAGTAGAGGGAAACAAGATAAAAATTAATCTTTTGCAAAATGGAAATATTAGATCAAATTTAAAACCACTAACGGTTAACAAAACACGTGTTATTTTTTCAAATACATGTGCATTTGATTCTTTAATACAGTCTCTTGCCGTTGCCTACTGCGATAGTAAAACATATTATGCTTTCATTGAGAATGTGAACCAAAATGAAACTATTTCGTGCACAAAACATCTTGTGAAGTTTGGGGTAAAACAAAAAACCTACTTAATAAGGGCAAATATATTAAAACACTTGTATCCTAATAACATCAATAAAGGGGGCTTAGTTTCAGTTAATTGCGAATCAACCATATCATATGTCATCGAGAACTGTTTAATAGACCTTCCAAGCGCAAAAGACAAATCTTTTTGTGTAATATGCAGGAAAAAACAATTAATCAATAAAATGTTTATACCCGTAAACATTGATTTCATTAATAAAAACACTATGGCTGACCTGGAGAATGCTATAGAAAATGCGAAAATTACAGCGACGTATTGTCACAACTGTAAAACTAATGGTACCGTTCATCATCAAATTATACCATCACATCACATTTTTATAGAAACTGTAGGCTGCAAACCATCTCCATTAAATAGTTTTCCAAATTCAATCAAATACTACAATAAGAAGTTTTACCTTCGTTCTGTTATAGCGTTTATTCAGCCAGCCAGCTCCAATACCTTGGGTCATTTCAAGGCATTTACTAAACGTATAGACTCAACGTGGGAAATCTATGACGATCTATTAAAAGACGCTCAAACGGAATACTCTAATTGTTGTGTACTACCATATGTACTGTTTTATGTAGTTTGAATTGTTTTTTCAATTTTAATTGATATTTCATATTGTTTGCTATGTAAAATAAACATATTTATAAATTGATTATTTTTAGTGTCTATTAAATACGTATTATTTAAATTGAATTATGACAATATTTTATGTCATTTAAACAGTTTAAATTTTAGTTCATGAAGTACAAAAAAGTACTAAATAAGCAGTCAGATACATCAAATACTATCAGACGGTTACAGAGCCAACGTAGGGGTGGCACACAAGTACGATTTTTGAAATATCATCTAAACTATTGCAGTTATAAAGCGAAGCTTTGTTTCACCTTGTAGAAGTAAAATCGTTGAAATAATTTAAAAAAAAAAACATAATTAATTTGTAATTTAGTAATAAAATAATAATTTAATTTTTAAATTCCCATATTGTGCTGTAAAGCTGTAAAACTGTAATAGCTTTTAACTGAGGATTGTTTTAATAAAAAGCAATGCTTTTGGGCGCTCTAATAAAGGGAGTATCCCAATAGTCACATTTTAAAATAAAGGAGACCCCTTTTTGCTTTTTATTTCTGTGGCTAAATTTTGATGACTTGATTTTTAACATTTTCTATTTTTGCATCATTTTTGCTAAGGCACATTGACCCACATCTAGAACAGCAGGTATATTTCAGTCAATGAACTTTATTTAGCCCTTTAACTATTCCTCCCATTGTACACTTGTCTCTTATTTATTGCTTTGCGAACATAAAAACTATTTGTCGTTTCAGATGGTCCAACCTATGCCCTTGTTTGGAATTTTCGCTGGTTTGTTTATATCTTAATGACTGATAATTTTACAGCAATTGCTTTAAAAACCTCTTATTTCACATCTATAATATGCTTTAATTTAATTTAAAGTTTATGTTTTAATTTTACCGTGAAGTTCCAAAAACTTCTCTTCCAAAATAAAGAAATTACACGTTATCGAAGGTAATCCAAGTTGCCACCCAAGTACGATTTTTCAAGCGTCACCTAAAAAACTACTGCAGATATAACGTGCATTCTTTAAGCACAAAAAAAAAACATGTGTTTAAAAGATGTTTGAGATAAAGAGTAACAAACAACAGGGGTTTAAAAATTTTTAGAACCAAAGTGACTTTCACGTGTTACACACAACAGGGTTCTTCGAATCCAAACTAAAGGGTTTTTCCGATCGGAACTTGACCAGTTATACAAAATTTACAGAACTTAACTATTCCTAAAAATAAGAAATTATATTTGCAAAACAATAAAACATGTGTAGAGTTTGAACTTTACAACAATAAAATACTATAAGAATATAAAGAAATTAATCGATAAGTTGTAACATGAGATAAAGACGATGAAACATAAAATATAACTTTTTGTTCAGTACACAAATTATGAATCCAACAAATCAAAGTACAGAACTAATACCTCCCTATAATATTTTGTTATAAAGAAAGCGTTGCAAGTAATTGAAACACGTGTCAACCATAAATATATACTCCTACATTGTTATCGATTCTCACTATTCTGAGGTCTGTTTAAATACTAAATAAGCGCTAAATACTCTAGCAAATTGAATACGATCAGACAAAGCTGCGGAGTGAGCGTTAAGTTGGCGCCTAAGTACGATTTTGAAATATCTGCTAAACCAAAGTAGTTATCAAGTTGATTCTTGAAGCACAAAAAAGCACTAAATAAGCACTTAATCCTCTAGCAAATTGAATATGATCAGACAAAGTCTCGGAGCCAGCGTGAAGTTGGCACCAAAATACGATTTTTGAAATATCTCCTAAACCAAAGTAGTTATCAAGTTGATTCTTGAAGCACAAAAAAGCACTAAATAAGCACTTAATCCTCTAGCAAATTGAATATGATCAGACAAAGTCGTGGAGCCAGCGTGAAGTTGGCACCAAAATACGATTTTTGAAATATCTCCTAAACCAAAGTAGTTATCAAGTTAATTCTTGAAGCACAAAAAAGCACTAAATAAGCACTAAATCCTGTAGCAAATTGAATACAATAAGACAAAGTCGCGGAGCCAGCGTGAAGTTGGCGTCAAAAAACAATTTTTGAAATATCTCGTAAACTATTGCAGTTATAAAGTTAATTCTTAAAGCACAAAAAAGCACTAAATAAGCACTAAATCTTGGGATATAATTTAGATTTTGTGCTTAATATCGAGGAGCCAACTTCACGGAGCCATACCTCGAGGGTAATTGGTATGCGTAACACCTGCTCAATGTCAAAGTCCAAGGTATGCGAGTGAGTGTTCGCTGGATACAACGTTCACTGGATACAAAGTTCGCTGGATAGAAAGTTCGTTGGTTACAAAGGTGTCTTTGAACGGGGCTGCAGCAACAGAAATATTGTCTATACAACTACACCATGTAATTTTTTTTAAAATATGTATTTGAAATAGTTTTTCAGTGACCATTTCTTTGTACACACTCTGTATAATATCAGAATTCATCCATTTACAATTGAGTCTGAGCTGTCCATCCGTTCGACCAAAAAACGTGCTAATCCGACTGTCAGTTTAGCCGCAACAGACAACAACTTCATAATTTTAAATGGAACACCCTGTATATTTTTGTATGTTATAATAGAAAAAGACTTTTCTTTTATACAACCACATTTTTATTTTTTCGTTTTAGCCACTTTTTTTTGTTAAAAAAGTAGTTCGTTTTTGTTCACACCTCGTATATGCCAGTTTGTGTATTATTACACTAGTCCGTCTGTTAGAAATTTACCCGCGAGTGAGCTTGGGAATCGCGGTAACATGTCGTAACATACTGTCGTGCTATTAAAAAAATCACAGCTCAACATGTTTTTTATTGAAATATAAAAACAATATCGGACTTTTTAATCCAACTGTTGTGTGACTTATTTAATCCCAGCCATTTTACAAACACTTTATCACCCTTCCGTCTTACATTTTTTTTTTCTATTCTTCTTTGACATCTCTATGGGAAATAATTCAACTTAAGTCTTTGAGGACCGTGACTACAATGATCTGTCAAAGAATGAAAAACGCGTTTCGTAAACCTCCCGTATACGAAATGGTTGAACGGTAGAGGACGCATTGTCTCAGGAATGTTGTTTATAGTGGAATTGTTGTGATGACACATCAGTGTGATGCAACGTTCTTGGAAGTTGCATTAGTCGGGAATTTACTGCAGTTAATCACCTGTCTGGAATGTTGTTATGTCTATAAATACTCATCGCACACTTACAAAAATTAGTCAATTTTACGATGACCCTCGTCAGCTACACACTGTGGCTTCTTATAATATTACATTGTAAAAGTGTGCTGCAATCACCAACACCACCTTCAAAAAATATTTCAGAAGACGATGAAGATATTACCACTAAAACCGCAAAGTATTTACAAGCTTTTGGATATTTAGAAAATCAACCATCGTCATCAGAAATAACAAACGGAAGTTTGATTGTTTCTAATCATGCCGATAATGAAGGCAACGACAATAATTCGCAGATACAAGCATTAATTACTTTTCAAGAATTTTATAATTTACCGACAGATAGCGATTTAAACCAGCTAACGTTACATCTAATGTCCACACCTAGATGCGGTGTTGCAGATGTAGATCTTTACCAGATAGATAAGCATAAACAAATAAAATGGAATAAGCCTGTTATTAATTGGTATTTTACACGATCGAGTAGAGTGGTTCGTTCAGTAACTGAGCGTGCTTTTAATTTATGGCAAAGATATTCGAATTTAAATTTCAAAGAAAACCCTTTGCATCCGGATATTTTATTGTCATTTCATAACACATCCCATACTTTTAGCAGATGTTGTAAACAGAAACGATGTCCAGTCGATTTAGATGGACAAGGGGGTATATTAGCGCACGCTTATTTTCCAACAACACAGAAAGATCAACGACCGATTGAAATTCATATCGATTCGCAAGAGAATTGGTTTATTACGGGTCAGGAAATATACAATTCGCGCTATCACAGCGACAAGAATAAAAAATACAACGGCATGATCAGTCTATATGGTACAATTGTACATGAAATCGGGCATTCTTTGGGGATACGCCATTCGTCTGTTCGAGATTCCATAATGTATGCATATCTTATTCTTCCAATCCACAATATGACTTTAAGTCAAGCCTTGGCACTAGAAAATCGATTAGATTTACATCAAGACATTTTCGCAATTCAAGAATTATACGGCGCTACTGCTGCTGTTTCTGCTCAAACACCTTTAACAACAATTACTACTACAACGTCCCCAAAATCAGTTCATCTCTCGATTGCGAGTTCCACACCGACAACAACATCAACAAAAACAACGACAACAAAAAACTCGACCGAAGAAAGTATTACTAATTTACCCGATTTATGTTCTATTCAAAACAAAATCAATGCATTTTTAATTGTGAACAAACGTCTATATATATTTTACGAGAAATATTTCTGGCTTAAGGATTTAAGTACCAATCATTTGCTGAACACAAATGCATCCTTAATTATCGATTGGTTAACATTTTCACCATCTAATTTTACTAAAATATCAGCAATATATCAAAAAATTAACAACGATATTGTTGTAATCGTAAATAATTTAGTATATGTTTTAAGTTTTCCATCGATTACGTTAAAACCCGTCCCTCTTTCGATGTCCACGTATTATAGCGGATTAAAGAAAAATCCGAAACTAATTCAAGGACTCGTCAACACATACAGCGGGCATACGTTTCTCTTTTATGACGGTATATTTTTTTCGGAAATTGGTGAGTGCTCAAATAATATATTAATAACGGAAATTAGATCAGATTTATTTTCGAATGTACCCACTTCCGACTTGGACAGTGTTAATCGCTATGTAAATGGAATGCTGTATTTTTTCTCCAAAGGGATGTACTTTGAAATATTTGAATTTACAGGTCGACTAATAAACACTGGTAAAATTAGTTTAGAACTTTTCAATATATCATGTCCTACAATTGGAATTTTGGAGCAATTAAAACTTTTATTATCAAAACTTTTACGTGCTATTAAAATAATCACAGCTCAGTCATTAGACGTCCTAGAAAGATGAATTTTGTACTGATGGAAAGTAGCTTCTTTGTAGATCGATTAGTTAAGGTATTAAAAGCAATTACTTGTTAACTTCAATAGTATTAGTCTTATAATTGATGCAAATAATATTCTTTATAATAAATTTGTCAAGGTCATTAACATTAGAATTAAAACAACAGATGAACGGGTCTGATTCGTTAAAAACACCCACCATCAGGTGTTTTAATAAAACCAGCTCGGATCTGATCACCTGTATCTGTTTAAAACAAGAGTATCAACTTTCTTATGTGGTTGCACCAGACAGTTTTGAATTTAGACAAAAGAAATTTTAGACATAAATTATGTGCAAAAAACTGGATTATTTGAACATGGGTACACTTTTGTTTCACTTCCGGTTTCGCCGGAAATGGCCATAACTTTGTTATTTTAAATGGAACACCCTGTATATTTTTACATTTTTGGAAAGAGGAAGTGATTTTGGACACAACTGCACTATTTTGGTTAATTTTTATAACCTCAAATAATTTTTGAAACAAAATTTAGTTTTTAATTAAGTGTGCCGTGACCGGCATAAATGAATTTTTATTGTGTTAACAATTGTTCAAAAAACGTTTTTGTAAATTTTAATTGACATTTGAGCTGCTTTAATAGACCTTAAAGGTTGCGAAATTGGTTTTTTGACAAAAAGTCCATTTTTTTAAATGGAACGATGGTGGCTCATGCGGGTATTTAAACAGAGTATTTTCTGACGAATTCAACAATACCAATAACTTGGTATTTTCATTAGGAGCAGGCATTAAAATTTCAAATTATTGTAAGATTTTGGGAAGATATCCTAATAATCATAGTTGACTCTGCTCAATGGCAACAAAACAAATGCTCATTGTTGTTGACAACTGTCAAAATAGTCTTTATTAAACGGCTGGTTTTTTCATTGTGATTTTCTTAATTTAGAATAATCAATATAAAATACAAGTATGGCGTTTTTTTCAAAATCACATAAAATTGACATGTTGCTAGTTTATGGTGAGTGTAAAAAAAATTCTACTGCAGCTGCGTTCTTGTACCAGGAACGGTATCCCGACCGAAGACATCCAAGCAGGCAATATTTTCAGAAGCTTGAAAACGCCTATCGAACTGAGGATAACGATGAAGAAACATTTGTAATTAGGAAAGAAGTTGAAATTGACGTACTAGCGTATGTACAATTAAATCCAACGGCTTCAACAAGAGAAGTTGGGTTTAATTATGGCGTGTGTCAGTGTACAGTGTCTGTGGGATTAAGTTACTCAGTGGTGATCAACAGGTGTCAGAAAACGCTGATTGTATGTTGGAAATTCTTTTGTTTGAGTCGGAAAAGTTAAAACAAGATGTGGGTTCTTTAAAAATTTATGATGAACTTCAGAAAGATGTTAGTATATAAGATGTAATTGTAAAAAAACTATAATAAAATTACTTTTATTAAAAACATGTTTTTTATTGAAATATAAAAACAATATCGGACTTTTTAATCCAACTGTTGTGTGTCTTATTTAATCCCAGCCATTTCACAAACACTTTATCACCCTTCCGTCTTAAATTTTTTTTTCTATTCTTCTGACATCTCCATGGGAAATAATTCAACTAAAGTCTTTGAGGACCGTGACTACAATGATCTATCAAAGAATGAAAAACGCGTTTCGCAAACCTCCCGTATACGAAATGGTTGAACGGTAGAGGACGCATTGTCTCAGGAATGTTGTTTATAGTGGAATTGTTGTGATGACACATCAGTGTGATGCAACGTTCTTGGAAGTTGTATTAGTCAGGAATTTACTGCAGTTAATCACCTGTGTGGAATGTTGTGATGTATTACACATTAACAACAGTTAGTCAGGAATTTACTGCAGTTAATCACCTGTCTGGAATGTTGTTATGTCTATAAATACTCATCGCACCCCTACAGCAGTTAGTCAGTGACAATGGATACTATTAAACAGCTGAATGTATTGGGGCTTACAGAAAGTCTAAGACCACTGTTGCATGTAAAGAATATGGAACAAAACAATAATCAATATAAAATCAAGATCTGGCATGCTTCACGCATGCCATTGTGTCAGCTATCTATCCATCGACAAGTAACCCAACACGTCCTACATCGTACCCTTACTACAGACACGTTTTAAATCTACAAAATATTACTTTTCCCATGACCATTAATCAAGTTGCAATATTCGAGAAACATATATATCTGTGAACGTTTACGTTCTAAAATAAATCGGAGTTCCTTGTTAGTCCTGTGTATCTTACGTCTAATAAAAAAGATACCCACGTTAATTTGTTAATAATACAAGATAAGTACACAAACTGTGACGATAATGTTCGTTATCACTTTTGTTGGATCAAAAACTGGTCTAGGCTGGTACGGTTTACAGCTAACTAAAGCTCACTCAAAAGTATTTATATGTGATATTTGTGAATCAAAATTAAATACACATATCACCGATTGCAGCCAAATTAACAAGTGTAGAATTATTCTTCCGATTAAAGAAGAATCCACGTCATGGTTGCAGTTTTGACTCGTGTGAATGTCGCGGGGGGGCACGGAAAAGTTCCACTCGTCTACGTGCATGTCGCTGCACATGTGAAACAAATTGTTTGCTTGTTCGATGTACAAAGTCTGCAAGAATTAGTTAAGAATCTGTTACCAATGTAATAAACAAGTCTTTGATTAATTGCGGTGCGGGCCCCTGCGTGGGAAAGTTCCAACCTCGAGGGTACAAAGTATGCAATGCGTAACACATGCTCAATGTCAAGGGCACTAGTCTTGGTTGCAGTTTCGACTCGTGTGAATGTCGCGGGGGCACGGAAAAGTTCCACTCGTCTACATGCATGTCGCTGCACATGTGAAACAAATTCTGTTTTACTTGTAGCGTTGGAAAAACCCAATCTGTAAATGCACTTATACATATAATGTTTTCTTAGAAAACTAAGCGATTGCATGCATTAATGACGTGTAATTATAGCAAAAAAAAAATGCATCATGATTTTTGCAATAATCACGTTACCATCTACAACAGTATAAAATGTATCCCACTTTAGTTACGAAGTTATTACAAAGTTATTACAAAGTTCAAACAATGTCCAACAACGACATAGTATTGCTATCGGCGGCGATGGAAGAAATTGGGCCCTTATGCTCCAACTATGAGTTTCTCGAAAAAGTTTATGAACGTTTATGTCTAATTGAGCCCTACGAGGGACTGGTGGAGGTGTACATCAATTTCTGCGTAGCGGAAAGCTTCGACGGGGGTCAGTTCGACATGGACTACTTAAAAATATTAACAACGGAGTTGAAGTGGCCACTTCTAACGTGGTATGAAAGTGTGGTTTGCTTCATCGAGCAACATTGGAACGAACTGGAGCATAGGGGGGAGGTTCGAGTGGACAATATCTTAATACGAAAAGTGCAATAGTTGTTAGTTGTTGTTGATTGTTAGTAGTTACTTGTTAGTAAGGTAAAAGACATTTTAATAAAATTGTTTACTTTTATTTGTTTTGTTTTGTTTAATCCATAACTTAAAACTATGACTTAATAATTAAAACTTTAAAAAAATATTGATTGTTAAAATACGTGTTTTAGGAACGGTTCCAAGACTACAGGCATGGATATCTGTGATGTACTAGCTTTAAAAAATGCTAAATTCATTGCACAACGTTTTGGTCCAATTTCTCCACGTTATTCCGATGTGTTTCAATTTTTGGTTGACTTGACAAAAACTTTTTCTTATGTCTGTATCGCAGAGGGGTTTCTTACATATCTTTTTAATAAAACAGATAGATTTACAGACATTGATATCTTTGTAAATCACTCCAGTTTTAATCGTGAAACTGTACTGAAATTTAAATTAGGTCTTGAGTTCGACTATCGATACGATTATGATAAAAATAAGTTTCTTTGTTATGGTAGACATTTTCCTCCTAATAAAATACAAATAATTTGTGTTCCTTATCCTTGCTTGAGCAGTGAAATGTATGCCTTACAAGTTATCCGTCGGTTTGATATGGAGATCTGCAGAAATGCACTATTTTTTGACATGAACTTAAACAAGTATTTTGCTATTGAAACACCACATTCCAAATATATACTTGCCAGTCAGGCTAAAACTGAACGAAAACAAAAATATTTACGCAGACTTAACAAAAATTATTGTGCCACATATCAACCCTATTCATTAGCACTAGCGTGTTATTTGACAATAGTTAAAAAATTAGGTGGACTTAGCACAAATTGTTGTGCTAAATATCAACCCTATTCATTAGCACTAGCGTGTTATTTGGAAATAGTTAGAACTTTTCGACGATAAAATTATTTTCTTTTACTATTTCCGTAAGATGTATCACGTGACTACCACTCCTCCGCTACAAATATATAGTAAACAGACGTCTGATAACCGACTCAGTCCTTGCACACAGTCGATTAGTCATGGAACGTATATTGGCCTCAGTTGCTTGCAGACTTCTTAGCATTCGGTATCCACAAGCATCTGTAGGGTAAAGATAAACAAGCTATAAATTTTTTTTAACTATTTATTTGTTAAGTCAATTTCCATGATGCGTCTGGATTATGATCTGCAAGGATACATGTTGGATGTATTCCCACTGATCCACGATGGTTCCATTATGAAGATTTATTATAATGAACAATTTCAGTTTGGTCTTTTTTTTATTAAAGACTTTTAGTGTTTGTATTTTTTATAACGTTTTATGATATGTTTATAATTACATGTTTTGAGGTGTTGGTAGTTAACACAAATAAAATGTGTTGATAGAAATTGTATTTTTCTTTTTTTTAAATAGAGTTTAATACAGTGGAATAAATTGTTAAAAAAGATATAAAACAAGACTACACAGCTAAAACTAAACTAAAAACTAAAAAAGATTAAGCACATTTGAAATTTTATAACTATATGACTTTTCTTAGTGCAGCAGTTTCAAAAATACTAGAAGTTAGTATGTAAAATAAGATTCCTCTAATAATTTAAGAGGCCTAGAAAACTAATATTACTATCATATATTTTTTTCTGTTGTAGAATGAGAATTCACACAAACATTCTTTTATTTACTACAGTATGGCGCATAACTTGGAATATATTACAAGACTTTAATACACAGCTGATGTCAAAAACAGATTAAGCACAATTGAATTTTTTTTAAACTATAGGAAATTTCTTTAGTGCAGCAGTTTTAAAATTACTAGAATTAAGTATGTAACAAAAGGATTCCTCTTACAACTTAGCAGGTCTAATTTGCACTTCAAAATCAAAAATCCACACCACGATGGCTGGCAATAGTAATCACAACAATGAAATTCAGTCTATTGTCGAAGACTTGCGTGAAGAGGATATTATCTATTAATAACACAAAAAAATATTTTTATACATTTTATTGTACTACTACAACTACTAACATTATTTTTTTAATATATTTTATCTTATTACAACTACAAAATAAAGAATAATAAAGACGTCAAAACAGATTAAGCACAATTGAAATTTTTTTAAACTATAGGAATATAGTATAGTAATATAACACAAAAAATATTTTTATACATTTTATTGTACTACAACTACTAACACATTTTTTGTCTTATTTTTTATATTTATTATAATTTTTTTTTCCCTTAAACTATTTATTAAGATACGGAACGGCAACGTAATTATTTGCCGAAACTATAAAATAAAAATCAGAGAAGTGTTTGTCAAAGTCTTTTTTTGCTGACTGACGTTTACTTGTATTTAGGTTGATGTATGCCAACACACACTAAGAAATTAGAATTTCGTTATGTAAAAGTTTTAATTGCTCCAAAATTCCAATTGTAGGACATGATATATCGAAAAGTTCTAAACTAATTTTACCAGTGTTTATTAGTCGACCTGTAAATTCAGATATTTCAAAGTACATCCCTTTGGAGAAAAAATACAGCATTCCATTTACATAGCGATTAATACTGTCCAAGTCGGAAGTGGGTACATTCGAAAATAAATCTGATCGAATTCCCGTTATTAATATATTATTTGAGCACTCACCAATTTCCGAAAAAAATATACCGTCATAAAAGAGAAACGTATGCCCGCTGTATGTGTTGACGAGTCCTTGAATTAGTTTCGGATTTTTCTTTAATCCGCTATAATACGTGGACATCGAAAGAGGGACGGGTTTTAACGTAATCGATGGAAAACTTAAAACATATACTAAATTATTTACGATTACAACAATATCGTTGTGAATTTTTTGATATATTGCTGATATTTTAGTAAAATTAGATGGTAAAAATGTTAACCAATCGATAATTAAGGATGCATTTGTGTTCAGCAAATGATTGGTACTTAAATCCTTAAGCCAGAAATATTTCTCGTAAAATATATATAGACGTTTGTTCACAATTAAAAATGCATTGATTTTGTTTTGAATAGAACATAAATCGGGTAAATTAGTAATACTTTCTTCGGTCGAGTTTTTTGTTGTCGTTGTTTTTGTTGATGTTGTTGTCGGTGTGGAACTCGCAATCGAGGGATGAACTGATTTTGGGGACGTTGTAGTAGTAATTGTTGTTAAAGGTGTTTGAGCAGAAACAGCAGCAGTAGCGCCGTATAATTCTTGAATGGCGAAAATGTCGTCTTGATGTAAATCTAATCGATTTTCTAGTGCCAAGGCTTGACTTAAAGTCATATTGTGGATTGGAAGAGTAAGATATGCATACATTATGGCATCTCGAACAGACGAATGGCGTATCCCCAAAGAATGCCCGATTTCATGTACAATTGTACCATATAGACTGATCATGCCGTTGTATTTTTATTCTTGTCGCTGTGATAGCGTGAATTGTATATTTCCTGACCCGTAATAAACCAATTCTCTTGCGAATCGATATGAATTTCAATCGGTCGTTGATCTTTCTGTGTTGTTGGAAAATAAGCGTGCGCTAATATACCCCCTTGTCCATCTAAATCGACTGGACATCGTTTCTGTTTACAACATCTGTTAAAAGTATGGGATGTGTTATGAAATGACAATAAAATATCCGGATGCAAAGGGTTTTCTTTGAAATTTAAATTCGAATATCTTTGCCATAAATTTAAAGCACGCTCAGTTACTGAACGAACCACTCAACTCGATCGTGTAAAATACCAATTAATAACAGGAGTTATAGAACCCAGACTTCACCCCCTTTTATGTTCACCTTCAGTATAATATTTCTTATTATATTAAATTAAATGCTCTTATTTCATGTCAATAAAGTATCAAATCGCCTGTTATTACGATTTGATACATTTTAGTTACAATGTTGCGGCTGACTCAATGTGAGATCATCCCTAACATAAACAAAGTATGCCAACTAATTACCATATAAGGCAATGCTTCGCATTACCCATAATCCCCCAACTATCAACGAATTGCTTATGTAGGTATATAAGGCATTTCCTGTAATGTATCAGGGAGTTACAATATATCTATTGCCAGTTTATGTTCGTTTTTCTGATAGCAATAAGTTGTAATTCCCAATTATTGAGCAATCCGGCGGGATCAGCGGCAATAAATTAACTCAGGCTTATTCCATTTTATTTGTTTATGCTTATCTATCTGGTAAAGATCTACATCTGCAACACCGCATCTAGGTGTGGACATTAGATGTAACGTTTGCTGGTTTAAATCGCCGTCTGTCGGTAAATTATAAAATTCTTGAAAAGTAATTAATGCTTGTATCTGCGAATTATTGTCGTTGCCTTCATTATCGGCATGATTAGAAACAATCAAACTTCCGTTTGTTATTTCTGATGACGATGGTTGATTTTCTAAATATCCAAAAGCTTGTAAATACTTTGCGGTTTTAGTGGTAATATCTTCATCGTCTTCTGAAATATTTTTTGAAGGTGGTGTTGGTGATTGCAGCACACTTTTACAATGTAATATTATAAGAAGCCACAGTGTGTAGCTGACGAGGGTCATCGTAAAATTGACTAATTTTTGTAAGTGTGCGATGAGTATTTATAGACATAACAACATTCCAGACAGGTGATTAACTGCAGTAAATTCCCGACTAATGCAACTTCCAAGAACGTTGCATCACACTGATGTGTCATCACAACAATTCCACTATAAACAACATTCCTGAGACAATGCGTCCTCTACCGTTCAACCATTTCGTATACGGGAGGTTTACGAAACGCGTTTTTCATTCTTTGACAGATCATTGTAGTCACGGTCCTCAAAGACTTTAGTTGAATTATTTCCCATAGAGATGTCAAAGAAGAATAGAAAAAAAAAATGTAAGACGGAAGGGTGATAAAGTGTTTGTGAAATGGCTGGGATTAAATAAGACACACAACAGTTGGATTAAAAAGTCCGATATTGTTTTTATATTTCAATAAAAAACATGTTGAGCTGTGATTTTTTTAATAGCACGACAGTATGTTACGACATGTTACGGCGATTCCCAAGCTCACTCGCGGGTAAATTTCTAACAGACGGACTAGTGTAATAATACACAAACTGGCATATACGAGGTGTGAACAAAAACGAACTACTTTTTTAACAAAAAAAAGTGGCTAAAACGAAAAAATAAAAATGTGGTTGTATAAAAGAAGTATTTTTCTATTATAACATACAAAAATATACAGGGTGTTCCATTTAAAATTATGAAGTTGTTGTCTGTTGCGGCTAAACTGACAGTCGGATTAGCACGTTTTTTGGTCGAACGGATGAACAGCTCAGACTCAATTGTAAATGGATGAATTCTGATATTATACAGAGTGTGTACAAAGAAATGGTCACTCAAAATCTATTTCAAAATTAATTTTTGTAAAAAATTACATGACATGGTTGTATAGATAGTGACTCTGTTGTAGTACATGTAAAAATATACAGGGTGTTCCATTTAAAATTATGAAGTTGGTGTCTGTTGCGGCTAAACCGACAGTCGGATTAGCACGTTTTTTGGTCAAACGGATGGACAGCTCAGACTCAATTGTAAATGGATAAATTCTGATATTACACAGAGTGTGTACAAAGAAATGGTCACTGAAAAACTATTTCAAATACATCTTTTTTAAAAAATTACATGGTGTAGTTGTATAGACAATGACTCTGTTGCTGCAGCCCCGTTCAAAAGACACCTTTGTAACCAACGAACTTTCTATCCAGCGAACTTTGTATCCAGTGAACGTTGTATCCAGCGGACTTTGTATCCAGCGAACACTCACTCGCATACCTTGGACTTTGACATTGAGCAGGTGATACGCATACCAATTACTCATACCCTCGCATGACTAGTGCCCTTGAGCATGTGTTACGCCGCATACCTTGGACTTCGCACCGAGAGCAGACTTTGTACCCTCAGATGCACGACTAGTGCCCTTGAGCATGCGTTACGCATACCTTGGACTCCGCAATTACTCATACCCTCGAGGCATGTGTGCCCTTGACATACTTTGTACCCTGGAACTTTCCCAAGCACCGCAATTACTCATGCATGATTAGTGCCCTTGAGCATACCCTGGACTTTGTACCCACGCAGTGGGGGCCGTTGCCCCTGACAGTGACGCATACTCTCCGGGGCACGTACGCCACTGGCCAATTTTGGAGTAGAAGGAATATTGATATACACGCGCGCACACGTGGCATACATCACGTAGGCCGCTTCCTTAGTGCCTTTTTGGCCAAAGGGGGCATACCTCACGTACGCCACTGGCCAAATTTGAAGTAGAAGGAATATTGATATACTACTAAATACAATTACATAATAACCCGTAACTGTTTGGTTTTTTCATTTATTTTTTGCAAATATACCATAACTGCATTTAAAACGACTTATTACGGATTTTTTGGATATTGGGACCTCTGATATCTTTTGTAGGAACCTTTAGCTTCAGTTCACAAAAAAATTTTTGATATGTTTATGATTTAGTTTTTTCCACTTCCTGAACAATTGCAAATTTTCAGATACAGGCTATTACCATTAGGCCATCGATTTGTTTTAAATTAAATATTTGTTTTTGCCATTTTTAACAACAATTGTTTCAAAAAAGTCCCAAGTGTTATACATCGTTGAATTCAGAAAAAAATGTTCTACAAATTGGCGTTAAAATCAGATATAGCGTCCATAAGAAAAAATTTACCTGATGATGGTTTTAAAAAAACGAAACGTCGCACGAAAAATATAATTGGGGAATTTGATTCCTTGCAAAAAGTGACCATAAAAAAGTTTTTACAGATATAAAATTCGACATCAAATGAAAAAGTGACGGGCAAAAAACAAAAATCCACGTTTTTACTTTTTTTCCTATAACTCAAAAACTAAAAAAGCTAGATAAGTTCTGTTTGCATCGAATTATTAAGCACCTGAATATACAACTTTGCCCTAATTTAACCGAAGTCGTAACTCTTACCGTTTACGAGATCCCCATAGTGGCCCTCGAAAAACGAGAACCCTGTATATGAAATGTTGGAGAGCTGTATTCTTTGTAGGAGAAATGATATTATGGCTGCAGAAATGTATTTTAATAAATACCCGGAAAGACTTCAGCCAGGTAGAACCATGTTTCGGCGATTACGTGATAACTTAATAAATAATGGAAGCTTTGTTAAGTCGAAAACAAATCGGCGCACGAATGAAAATAAAGAAAATTTTGTTTTGCAAGCCGTAACTGACAATCCCCGTACGTCTTTACGTGAGATAGAAAACACAAATAGGTGTCGCGAAAAAGAGATTATTATACAGATCGATTTCTCAGAGAACTACACTACCAAGTACGCAAATGAAATAGTCCACACATTTTGCGAAAAATCAATTATCTATTCACACAGGCGTATATTATTCACGAAACGTTGACACTGCTTTGCAATCAAGATCTTTGCTACAGTGAGTGAAAATTTGGATCATCAAGCCCATGCAGTATGGGCTCATATGAAACCGATATTAACCACAATAATTTTAGAAAACAAAGATGTTGACACCCTCCATACCTACTTTGACGGTCCAACATCGCAATACCGCAACCGTACCAATATAACCTTTTGGATACAAACATTGATTAATGAATTCAAACAAATAACAATATCTAATTGGACTTTTAGTGAACCTGGTCATGGTAAAGGCCCCATGGCTGGCGTAGGAGGTTGAGTATTTTTTGGACATTTCATTAACTTTTCAAAAACGTTCTCGAACTGACAGTTTTTAGCGAAGGCTCTGTTTAAAAGCACTATTACAAAAGAAAAGTAATGAATTCTATGCTTGCCCTATCAAAGTATTGTTTAAACACAAGTTTAGTGACAATATAAACTAATTTTCATGATTACAGCTTGTAATATTTTTCGTCATAAAACCAATCTTGAAATTTGCGACCTTGGTGATTTTGAGCCAGTTGCAACAAAGTGATGTTCTGCTCAACGATGACAGCCACAGAACTTATTGACAACTGACAACAAAATCGCGCGTAGTGTTTACAGTGCCACTTATGTTAAACTTTAGTCAGCCACTGGTAACGCAACGTGTTTATGGACACGTGACCATTCGATAATTTCTAGAAAACCGCATGCGTACAAAATTTTCGACATGTCGTTCAAACGGAACACGAATAATTACATTTTCCAACTTCTTGCACATTATCGATGACTATGAATACTTGTTACTGCAGAGCCTCTCAAAAGTTGTAACGTCATACTTTACATTTAAAAATTTGGAAAGAATAATAAAAACGACTTTTGAACAAATGATATATAAAATATTTATTCTTTCCAAGTTGTAACTTGCGAAAATTATTCTTTCCAACTTTTAGTATTTTTTTTTATTGATGGAGTTCCATAGTAAGGAATTTTCAAAGGTTTGCACCTGACAGGGAGACCTTAAGGACTAACTTTTCAATTTGCCAAGAAGTTACGAATCCTGCATTCAACCGTGAAACAGGCATGACTGGATACGATTGACTCAACTCATTTTTAAGAGGAAACACAAAATCTATTGTTAGGCAGTTCCAGGGATTATCTCTTGCACAAATAGAGAGTATGAATGGAAGTGGAGTTTTTTTTTTAATTTGCTTACTGAATACTACACCAGGTTTAATATATTTGTCAAACAAACAAAAAATTAATATGGATGGGACGGACTTCCAGTTTAACAATGAAGCAGGTATTGTCATAGCACATACAGGGTGTAAAGATGTTCATAGCAGAACTTCCAGCAAAAGAGGCAAAAACATATCCATAATAGCCTGCTGCAGTGCCGAAGGAAGATTTCTTCCCGCGGTTATTTTGAAAAAAGTGCGACATAAGAAAGAGTTTGAAGATGGATTACCCCTTCTGGATCCAAAGATTTTATGAATGGTAAGTCATCGTATATTTCACTGCAAATTACAAGTTGTCTTTCGGAACATGCGGCTTTTGCGATCGGGTGAAACTAGAAATACAAACTGCAGAAGCAGAGGCAGAAAAGCAACATTTATTTAAAAAAAAAAAGTGAATGTTACATCTTATGCAGGTATTTACGATAAACTGAAAGCAAGGTCTGAAGAAGCAAAAAGTAGTAAAACAGTTTGAAGCAATATGTATGTATGTATGGACTTCCAGTAAAATTTATCCTATCCTGTAGGTGACATCTTTTATTTATCAGAACTATGGGTAATCAAGGCTATCATTCGTGTTCTTCAGAAAAGACTATGATGTATGTGTACGATTAAACTATACGCAAAGAGGGATCAAACAAAACCTGTGCATTTCTGCTTGACTACATTAAAAATCATATGAAGAAAGGAGTAGAGACGTTATAAAATTTTTCTGATAACTGTGCAGGCCTAAATAAAAATATGACAGTAGTTGATCAATTTTTAAGTCTTATAAAAAAAAAAACACGATATATCCGTAGTTATCATTCCACCCGTTGTTGATTACCAAACGGATAATGAGGATATTGATGATTATTTTGAACCTGACTATCTTCCCAATGACATTCGAGGGGAAATTGAGCTACATTATTCAAGTGACGAGTCAGAGAGCAATGAGGAGGATAATCTTTCTCTAGTCGCGATTAGACAACGTTGCTTGGCTACCCGAGATAAAGTGACTACCAAAGATCCTGTATGGACAGAAGATAACTTAGACATCAGTATGCCTGTAACTACAGGTTATATGAACCGTCTGAGTAATGTGAAGGGACAAATCCAAAATAAAACTCCAGTTGAAATATTTGAAAGATTTATTGATGAAGAATAACCAAAAACCGGAATTGATAGAATATTTTTGAAAACGATTCTGAGTTTGTCTCAAAAAACTGTCAATTTTTAATAATTTAATCGTTTCTTTATCTTGAATATTAAGCGACCTACGTAAATGCAGCGCAGTTAAAGGTTAACACACTGAAAATAAATGTCGACAAAACAAACTATTTTACTTAGTGATAAACAATACGAATGTGCATATTTAGCAAGTTATAGAATTGGATGGTGTAGTATTAATTAGAGATAATGAAATTAAATATTTAGGCATGATAATAGACGATAAACATAATTTTAAAAGTAATACTGATTATACAGGATGACTTGTGGGAAACGGAGGTTTTTTGAATGAACAGAACTCCGTTGATTTTCAAGTTTTTTTTGTTTTTTTTTGCAAATGAAGAATAACATCTGCCATTTGATATAACAAAGTCAAGTATCCTCTTGAACGAAAAGTTTGTTTTTTATTCCGTTTTTAATCAAGTATACAAATGTCAGTAGTGACGTGTATGAGTGTATCAGTAGTCGTAAGTCGTAAGTTTTGAGAAAATTTACCGTTTCAGTTATATTGGAGCAGTGGACGGTACAGCAGCGTGTGTTTACGTACGATACCTATATTCGAAACGGCGAGTCTGTTATGAAAACACAGCGGATCTTTCGTCGCCATTTTAATATTGGTCGGCATGGCGTAGTTCCAAGCCGCAATACGATCTTAACATGGGTTAAAGCTTTCAGAAGAACAGGAAGCATTACGAAGAAGAAGCCGCCAGGTCCTGCAAGAACTGCGAGGGCACCTGAAAACATCGACAGAGTGAGAGAGGCACTCGCCCGGAGCCCGCAGCGATCCGCACGTCAACATACTCGCGAGTTACGGATGAGCCGTGAATCAGAACGAAAAATTTTAAAGGATTTAAAATTCCATCCCTACAAAATGCTGGTGGTCCAGCAAGCAGCTTCACGCTAGGGACTACGCAGTCCGAGAAGACTTTGCTGTGCGCATGCAAATAATGTTGGAAGAGGACCAAAATGCAATTCTAATAATGTCCGATGAAGCTCATTTTTACTTGAATGGCTTAGTAAACAAGCAGAACTTTCGTTACTGGGCCCTTGAAAATCCTCGCATCATCAATGAAAGACCTCTCCACTGTGAGCGTGTGACAGTTTGGTGTGCGGTTGTCCCTTTTTGGTGTAATCGGGCCGTACTTTTTTGAGGAGAATGGCATCACAGTGACAGTCAACTCTCAACGTTACATTTACATGTTAAAAACGTTTTTTCTACCAGAATTGCAGAGGAGGGTGCCACGGCGCATACTGCAAACGCATCCATGGAAGTTGTTAGAAACACGTTCCCTGGCCGCGTTTTGGTGACTTGCCGTGGCCCCCAAGATCACCAGACTTATCTTCCTGTGACTTTTTCTTGTGGGGGCACTTAAAAGAATGTGTTTTTGCCCACAAATCGCGTACACTAAGGGAGTTGAAAGATGCCATTACAGAAGAGACGCATTTAATTGACGCACAGCTGCTAGACTGAGTCATGAATGACTTCAGGCAGAGACTTGAAACTTGCATTCAGGAGGGTGGCCGCCACCTGATGGATATAAGTATCCATAACTAAATAATTATGGTAAATCAAATAGCATAAGTATGTTGTTTCTCAATTTGTAATAAATAAGTTTGCTTTTTCTTGAAAATAAACCGAGTTTTGTTCATTCATTTGTATACTTGATAAAAAACAAAAAAAAAAAAAAACTTTTCGTTCAAGAGGATACTTGACTTTGTTATATCAATTGGCAGATGTTATTATTCACTTTGCAAAAAAAAACAAAAAAACAAGAAACTAGAAAATCAACCGAGTTTGTTCATTCAAAAAACGTCCGTTTCCCACAAGTCACCCTTATAATAAAGAAGTTTCTAAAAAATTTGGTTTTCTTGGTAGATTACTTCCAGTCTTTACTAAAATTTAAATATACAAAAGTATTATAGCACCCAATTTCGAATACTGTTCTAGTATTTTATTTCTGGGGAATACTAATTGCAAAATAGGGCTATGAGAATTATTTTACACTGTTCCAGATACCCCAAAATTACTCTAATGCTAGATAATCTACAGTGGCTTAGTATTAAACAACGGATAATTTTTAATACGATTACTTTTAATTTCAAGATTATAAATAACCTCCTTCCAAATTCTTTGTTAAAATATATACCTAACCCAAAACTATGATATTGGTAATTATCCGACTTGAAACTATAAAGACTAAATGGGCATTCAGGACACGAAATTACACTTAAAATTCTCTATTTTATAAAGGACTGAAATTTTATAACGATCTAACAAGCGAACTTAAAAATGAAACAAATGTTATAAGGTTTAGAGTTTAGACCATAGATAAGAATAGATACTGGACTCTTATGGGCCGATTCGAGTACCTACTTGTTTCATTAAAAATAACCGAAACCCAAGCCGTGTGGCTGTATATTCAGGTGCTTAATAATTTGACGCAAACAGAACTTATCTAGCTCTTTTAGTTTTTGAGATATAGGGAAAAAAGTAAAAAAGTGGATTTTTGTTTTTTGCCCGGAACTTTTTCATTTGATGTCAAATTTCATTTTTGTAAAAACATTTTCTAGGCCACTTTTTGCAAGGAATCAAATTCCCCAATTATATTTTCCGTGCGACGTTTCGTTTTTTTAAAACCATCATCAGGTCAATTTTTTCTTATGGACGCTATATCTGATTTTAACGCCAATTTGTAGAGCATTTTATTCTGAATTCGACAATGTATAACACTTGGCACTTTTTCTGAAACAATTGTTGTTAAAAATGGCAAAAACAAATATTTTATTTAAAACAAATCCTAATCGGCATGATAAATAATTGTCTTTGTTCCTTGGAAGCACTTAAGTAAACCGTATGAAATTACTATTAAAGGGATTTAATTTAAAAAATCGGTATTAATAAATATGTTAGGAATGCATTAACATTGTTCACTTATTAGCAAATATTTTTAGAATATTTTCTTCGGTTAAGTAATAAATGTCTCTAAAATGTGTATTTAATCCCTTATTTGACATACAATTATTTGTAACAAAATGTTCGTAATCAAATAATATGTGTTCATAGTTTACAAAAAACGTCCAGAAATCTGTTTACGCTTTTTGCTTATTAGAAGTCATTAACTCAGATAAAAGCCATAACTCGTTATTTTTTGTTACAAATAATTGTATGCCAAATAAGGATTAAATACACATTTTAGAGAAATTTATTACTTTACCGAAGAAAATATTCTAAAAATATTTGTTGATAAATGAACAATGTTAATGCATTCCTAACACATTTATTAATACCTATTATGTTAATTACTAGTTTTATGCGGTTTACTTACCTGTTTCCAAGGAAAAAGGGACAAAGACAATTATTTACCATGCCGATTAGGATTTGTTTAAAATAAAATTTTTGTTTTTGCCATTTTTAACAATTGTTTCAAAAAAGTCCCAAGTGTTATACATTGAGAGATTGAGATACTTGTAGAACCTTGGGAAGCAGTCATAAATAGCAATGGAGAGTACATTATTGATTAATTGTTGTTATTTTGATTTATTGTTATGTTGTTTGTTTGTTTAAAATAAAAATATTTGAATCTAAAAAAACCGCACGAAATTATGCAACCAACAACCCATTAGAAGTGCATATAGCAATATTTATATGGCATAAAAATTTGTTTTAACTCCATCATGCACTAAAGTTGCATGTGAACGCAGTTTTTCTAAATTAAAAATTATAAAAAATAGATTACAAATTCATTATCCCAGGAGAATTTACAGTCTCCTATGCTTATGTCAATGGAAAAAGACAAATTAGTGAATTTAAAAAATGATATAATCATAGACAAAATAAGGAAACGCTGCTGGTATTTCAAAATATTTGGCTAGTTAATCAGTCATTTATGTTACTTATGTATAACATTTCAATATGTTATATTATAAAAAACGCTTTGGCTTCAAAAATAAGCTCCTCAGAATGTATCTAATATAGTTATTTACTTTCCTGTGCGTGTGCATTCATCTCTGCCAGCTGACAGCGATTTGACGCGTTGAAAAAAAAATTACGTTGCTTATCCGATATTTTAACGCCTGACCAATACAATAAAATTTATCGAAAATTATATACTGTTAGGATTGTGGGAGAAGACTGGTGTATTAAAAATTTTAAGGAAATAACAAGTATTCTTAAAAAGATTGATGGAATAAGTGAGATGAAAAGAATATTTTTACAAAAAGTAAAAACTTAATTAGTCGTTTCGGAATGTTAAAATTAAAACAACCAATCTCCCGCTGTGATGTTCCATCTAAAAAATATCACCTATAATTATTAAGCGTGGTTATAATTTGAGACGAGACGTACCAGAACGAAGCATCTTACTTTATCCAGTAGAATTAAAGACGATAAAATGAATAATGCTCCCGATGTTTCTCAACAGCTAAACTTTGTTTCTAGCTTGTTTCGGAACTGTTTCAATAATGTTGCCAAACTAAAAAAGCTCTGTTCGTTGTTTCCCGTTTAAATGAAAAACGTTGGGAACATTGAATAAGTCTGAAAGTGTACTTCAAACACGGTTCAGTCAACCAGAATCCTCGCATTTAGTTTTTGATTGGACTGATTCGTGGTTATTTAATTACAATGTGAAATCGAAGAGAAAACGTTACAACTAAATAGAAAAATTGCATAGCACATCTTGTTTGTGGGAGGTCACATGTGGTGAATACAAGAATAGGAATAAAAAGATGGATGTTTTTGAAAATATTGCGCAATCATGTGATGCAACAGTTGCTGAAGTTGAAAAGAAAGTGCACATACTAAAATCCCAATTTCGACGGGAACACAAAACACTGCAAGATGCTAAGAAAAATGGTTCTTCACCGAAGAAGTGCAATTGGTTTGGGTACGAGCCGCTTTTATTTGTTTTGCGAGGAATATTGTCGCGAATGCGATTTCTATATTTTGTATTTGTGTATTTAGTATCTCGTATGGATCCAATAATAATTGTAGTTTGTATTACTTTTAGAAGATTGCGAATAAGAAGGGGACGAATGCGTAAGCCTTGTGGTTAATGACACAAGCCCGATAAGGAAGATGCATTAAGCATTTCCTTGAAAATGTTAGAGTCAGCATAAAAGTTATCGTGGTTAATGATCTCAGAGAATGCACTCATGCCATTCTCTGAAAATGCGTTTTTCTGCAATTTGGTAAAAGGCTGACGTTAACTTCCCCTGTTATTACAAGAGTCTCATGAAGCGTGGTCGTTTCAAAGAATGCGTAGTCGTAAAGCTTGTTAAAATATATCCATATAGACTGATTTATATGTTGGTTGGCGTCACTCGCCTTCTTGGTATCAATCTTAGGGAGTAATCCCCTATGAGGTAATTTAAGATAAGTCTTAAGGAAATGTCAATAATTCCATGTAAGGGAACTGAGTTGCTCTTGGATCGTGCGTTGCTATTGGCTGGAAAGACTGATAAATAGGAAGGATCCGAAAAGTCGTAGGAGAGTCTCCGACGCGTCCTCCAGAGTTCCTGACGAAACTGCCCGAGTCCGAGTTGATGTTTGGTGAATAGTTCGAAGTGCCAAAGTGTCTCAGAGGTTCCATCCAGCATTCCCTGGGTCAGCCGTTCCATTTGCCGCTCCAGAAGCCGCTTTCTTCAGTCGTACCAGCCTCCAGGCCTCTCAGGCTCCTCGAGTAAACTCAGTCTCCCAAAGCAACAACATGTATTCGATGTAAGTTCTTTTTATCAATATATTATGTGTAGTAAGATCCCGACTTTAATTCAATTATCTTAAGTCACGCATGCTATGCCCCATTAGCCCAATAACTGGGATCGTGACACGTGGTGGAGGTCGCTGGCTTAATTAGTAGAAAATTCTTCATAATTTTCTCAAATGGACACGAATACATTTGTCAGATGTAATGTAGATAGAAATCACTTAGTTTTGTCGCATAGATACGCGAACCATCTCACTAAATGCTTGCGCCAATGCAAACGTAGTTATAAACATTGCGAATGGACATGGACGCACATAATATTTCCAGACGACCCTTCTTCATTTGAATGTACAAATTTCTGTAGAAAAATCCAACATAAAAACGAGTTAGATCGTTATTATGTCCAAGCCAACAAATCCTAAGCATCAGTATAACACCAGACAAAACCCCGCGACGTTAGAAATTCCCCAAACAGTTAGAGACCATTTAACAGAGTCAGTAGATTTTAACCCATAGTATCGAAGCAGTACAGCTTCCGAATACGAAGCTCACGAAAATACAGTTCTCCCTGATAGGTTATTAAATAGTCCACGTCGCGTTTCATTTAATTCAGATAACTCTGACGACATAAACGTCTTTGCTGCTTCAAATAGAATTGCACGTTCACCGGAACGTCCAACCCCAATATTATTGAACCCCATCTCCGGGTTAGATATAACTTCATATCACCCATCATTAGCTTCTCCCGACATTTTTAACGAAACTGGACAAGTTAGTCAAGAGACAGACGAACATACGGTAATTCAAATAAATTCGGCTTATACAACTCCCTTTACGTCGAAACAACCGACCCCAAAAAATTCAAGTACTTCTGACGACGCTAGTCCCGAGCTTGCCGCAAATATGAATAACATAACTATCAGTCAGGCATTAGTAAATCAAAGAGCGCCCGCAGTCCCTAAATTCCAAAAACCGGAATCATTTAACCCGTTAACGTCCAGAGCGCAACAATTCTTGCGGAATTATGAAAGATGCGCGACAACAACTTGCTGGAATAACCAGCACAAAATTGCGTATCTCGGCACATTTTTAGAAGGCCCTTCTCAAACTTGGTACCAAGACTATATTTCTGACGAAAGTCACGGAAGTAAGACTTGGGAAGATTTAAAATTAGCTTTCCGAAAACAATTCGCGGCCGATTGCACAAACCAAGACTTAGGGTTCAAAATTAGATCGCGAAAACAAAATTCGAACGAGGACATTAAGAGCTACTACTATGATTTGCTAAATTTATGCGATCAGATGGAACCGAAAATGACATTCTCCACTTTCCGCGAATATTTCGAGTCAAATCTACACCCGAACTATTTATACCAATATTCATTGCTATCGCCTAGTGTAGTAACTGAGGAATCGTTGCGACAATTAGTGTTAAAACCAGGGCTGTGGAGTCGGAGTCGGAGTTTAGGAGAAATTTCTGGTCAGTGGAGTCGGAGTCGGAGTCGGCAAAAATGTACCGACTCCGAGTACGTTTGAATTTTTTAGGAAATTTTATAAAAAAAATTATAGAAAATTTTATAGAAAAAAATTGCGAGGTGGTCCTTTGCCGCAGTATGCAGTAAACAGACCAAATGAACTTCTTACATTTTACAATAAAAGTGATCGGTCTTTTACAAATGATATGCAAACAAACACCAACTTATTTCTTCGTTTACGCCGCAGCGGCCGCTATACTTTAGTTGTTAGAGCGATCAGGATAGAAACATTAGAATCACGTGATTTTGTTTTGACTGGATGACTCATTCCAGACGTCGAAGCCCAAGCTCCACAAATATACCGTGGGCAGTCGTAGATAACAAGTAGGAGACGACCAACGAATTATTTAAATTAAACGCACCCCAATATTACACTTTTATTGTGCTTATTTTTAGTCTTCATATTCTACTCTTTCTATTTCAGAAGATTATTTTACTTGTGGTTGTGAGTATGAATTATATTTATCTACATACTAATTAATTTAAAAAAATATATTGCCAATTTTAAAACTTCATTATTTTTAGATTTTTAAATTATTCAAATCCCTGCCACTAATTTGCAATGTCAAATAAAGCGTTTTCAAAGTCTGCAGTTTTTGAATATTTTATCATTACAACGGATGAAAAACATTATCAGTGTCAGTGCATTGTAGAAAATGATGATGGTAAAAAATTATGTGAAGCAAAAATTAGCAGTTTTGCTAGTTCCGAAAAAAAAGATGCGCCCACAAGAGCAGGCAATCTAAAAAGACATTTGCAACGTTTCCATCCTAAAATATTAGAAGAGGTAAATAAGAAAGACGCTAGAAGCAACCTTTCATCTATTTCAAAATTAAAAAATGATCAGAAATCTGGGACAGAACAAGCAAAAATATCTAAATTCTTTACTTCTGATAAAATTACAGTAACAATGACGCCGGAAAAGTTTAAAAATTTCATAATCGAAATGGTGGTGCAAGATAGTGAGTGTGCCTTTAAGTTTTTTTTCGCGACCGGCCTTTTTAGGCTTAAACGGCGAAATAGCTAGAAAACTTGGTGTTTCACTCGATAGAGAAAATATCAGAAGACTGGTAATTAAAAAGGCTGAAACCGCAAAGGAAGAACTTCGAAAAAATTTAAAGGATCGTTTTATCTACATTAAAATGGATGCATGCACGCGCCATCGAGTGAATTATTTTGCTATTAATGTTCGATTTACTGATGAGAATAATAAAATTGTTACCAAGACGTTAGCAGTAAAAGACACTCTGGCTCATCATACGGGTGAATATTTACAGAAATTGGTTCAAGAGGTATTGGAAGATTTTAAAATTAAGAAGGAGCAGATTTTGTGTATAGTAACCGATAATGCTTCGAATATGTTAAAAATAACGGAGAAAATGAATCAAAATAATGAAGAGACATTAGAAGATATTGATGAAATACTCGCTATTGACACTCAAAGAGAACCAACAATGGAAAACGAAGAATATTTGGATAATATCGTGGAGGAAGCGTCCGACGTATTTCAAATCCAACATATGCGGTGTGCTGTGCACACGTTGCAATTAGCAATAAGAGATGGACTAAAAGATCATCGCGCAGCTACTCTCATTGGAAAACTAAGACAGGTAGCTAGTGCAGCTAGAGCCCCCAAAATAGATGCTATTCTGAAAAGGCGTGCTGGAAAAGGAATTATTTTAGATCAAGCTACACGCTGGGGTAGCACTTATTTGATGGTTAAGCGTTTGCTTGAATTAAAAACCTTTCTTGAAGATCTTGATAATCAAAGTGTTTCATTAACTGAAAGCCAATGGACACAAACGGAAAAATTAGAAACAGTCTTATCATATCCTTATGCTGTTACCTTAAGGTTACAAGCCGAAGATTTCACACCTGGAACTTTTTTTTTTACAGTGGAAAACTTTGATGCATCAGCTTAGCAACACAGAAGGGTTCGTTGCTAATGCGATTATTTCTTCAATGAGAAAAAGAGAAAATCAATTATTAGAAAATAAAATTTTGTTAGTGGCTATTTATGTTGATCCAATGAATAGAATTTTACTAAATAACGATCAAATTGCCTTAGGAAAACAAACGCTTCGTGAAATAACAATTCGCTTAAAAATGGTGCAGGTCTCTGACGTTAATAAATCACAAGTTGAAAATGTTGTATGCCATGACAGTTCGGAATCTTCATCTGCAACTGAAGACTTGAACTTTGAAGCATATTTAGACAAATTAGAACGTTTAAAAACGAAACGAAGACGTTTAACAAACCAAAATGACCCAGTAGATATAGAAAAGAGAAAATTTGAACAAGAATTTTTAAATGGACTAAATGAAGTTGAGAAGTATGACCGGTTATCAAAATTGAATGTGGAAGATGCCATCTCTGTTTATCCAGAAATTGTTCGCGATGCGGCTAGATGTGTAACGGCAATGCCCCCAACACAAGTAAGCGTAGAGCGATTATTTTCAGCATTGAAAATAATAAAAACAGATTTAAGAGCATCTATTAAGGAAGATTTAGTTGAAGCCATTCTGTTTTTAAGTCATTTTGTAACAATTTTGTACTGAATGTTAATTTTATTTTTGTTTTATTTAAATAAGAGGAATTTTATTTTATACAATTTTTTTTAGTTGTTTTTGTATCTGTATTAACAGAAATAATTTATTTTAAATATATAATGCTAGAATGGCATTTTAATTTATTAAATTTGTAGTTTTCTTTGTAGTAAAGTAGACATTTTCACTTAATTGAATTTGAATTTTGGCTCAAATTTTTGATAATTTTTTTAAACATACTTGTTTTTCTTTTTTTTTACACACAAAAAAAGTCTTATTGTTAGTAATTAATTTTGTCGAAGTCGAAGTCTGAGTCGGAGTCGGACTACTAAAATTACCCGGAGTCGGAGACGGATGTTTTTTTACCGACTCCGCAGCCCTGGTTAAAACTTTCAGAGGCGAGAAATAGGGCATCAATCGCTCAGTTTAATTTAGAAGCTCCAAATTTATTAGCAATGTCGGTTTCAGAGCCGCGAGACGCTTCTCCTCAAAGGGGGGAAAGAAATCGTGATCGCTATCCGCAGATACGATCCCGAGAAAATAATTTTAGAAACCGAGAACGCGATTTCCGACCGCGAGATCAAAGAAGAAACACGCCGCCGAGAAATTACAATTACATGACGCGTTTTCAACAAACGCGAACAAATAACTCGCGTCCAGTATGCTTTAATTGCAGGAAAACTGGACACTTTTCGCGCTCTTGCTCGTTTCCCAGACGCGAAGACGGCCCTGCCGATAACCGTAACCGCGCAAATAATCGCCGAGAAAATGTAAATGACCGCGAACAGCCAAATACGTCCCGTCATTTAAACGGATTTCAGCGTCGCTAGGCGAAGTAAATGCCCTTGTTAATAATAGTCCTAAGGTAAAGCGACACGCAAAAATCCTCACCATAAAGGGATATGTAAATAATAAATTCGTGACCATTATAGTAGATACCGGAGCTTCTCATAACGTTTTGTGCAAAGCATATGCTGATACAATACGCGATACAGTCGTTCCCGTACAATTAAATACCGCCGGGGGATACAAAATTTCTGCTTTAGGAACGAGTACTATAAATTTAAAACTAGGAAATTGGGAAACGAAAATTAATGTCATTGTCATAGAAAACTGTCCTAAACCTCTAATATTAGGAACGAAATTTTTGGCACAGCATAATGCAATAATAAATTTCAGTGATAACAGTTTAGTGTTAAAAAATAACTTTCGTAAGATTTATTCATGCCAGTTTGATATAAATGAAACTATTATTGTTTACCCGGAAGAAGCGAGATTAACGTATCAGACCCTGACCTACCGTATTACGATGAAGGTCGCGAACCCAGTAAATATAAGTTAATACTAGAAAAAGATTTAATTATAGAACCTAATAAGACAGCGTAATGTTAGGAACCAATCCCGTATTAGAAGTAAATGTAGATACGATTTATGAGTTAGGATTTGTCTCCAGACAAGAATTATTGATTAAAAAACGTGTACAAATTGAAGGTGAACTAAATGTTGCACCTCGCGGTTTAACCATTAAGCTGAATAATTATCATAGTCCCAGTAAAATTTTTGAAAGGTACGGCGATAGGCTAGCTGTTTAAACTTAGTGCCCAGTTAGACGAATGTAACATTTTAACGTTGACAGAAATCAATGATAATCAAGCGGAACCAGAGTTAAGAATAAATAAAGAATTGAGCGCGGACGAAACAAATCGTTTAACTTCACTTATAAACGAATTTAGTGATATCTACGCGAAAGACATGTCGCAGATCGGTTATACAGATATAACTACCCATAAAATTGACGTAGGAGATGCCGCACCCATAAAAAGTAGGCCCTATGAAGTATCACACGCCGACCGAAAAATTCTCCAAGAACAAGTACACGAGATGCTTGAAAATAATATTATAACTCCCTCGAACAGTGATTGGTCGTTCCCTGTGGTCTTGGTCAAAAAGCAAGACGGAAAAATACGTTTTTGTGTAGACTATAGAAAATTAAACAATGTGACGAAAAAACGCGTTTATCCTTTGCCGGTCATTGATGACATTTTTTCTTACCTCGGACATTCACAATATTTTAGCAGCCTTGATCTTTTTTCCGGATATTATCAAATTAGCGTTCATCCTGATAGTCGCGAAAAAACGGCATTTGTGACCCCGGATGGCCTGTTCCAGTACAACGTGATGCCATTTGGGCTGTGTAATGGTCCTTCAAGCTTCCACATAGAATGAAACCATTGTTTTAACTGTATTCATACTAATAACCTTCATTTAATATTGAAACTTTTCCATTCACGTAATAATTCATAACATTGTGCAATGATGCGTAATAACTTCATAAATTGTTAATTTAACGTTTCTTAAATTAAAATATAATTCAATTATCCCTTTATTAAAATAATATTCTAATTGTTTTTGAAAGCTCTTATTGTTTAACGTAAAATATTGTTGCACAACATTTCACGGTCAACACGTGGAACATATCGTCATTTCCCAGCATCCCCTTTATCTAAAGTTATAAATAGAAGTTGCCACGCTTTTATCTTTAGTTCCACAGTTCTACAGTTCCGCTAGTTATACGGTTCCAATAATTCAATGGTACTTAATTGAAGTACTGAATTTATTCGTTATTTTAATGTTTATCTAGTCTAGTTCCGGAATGGTTAAGTCCTAGTCATTTTTATACAAGGAATAATCAACGCTTAATAAAACTAATCATTTTAATAAGTTGTTTAATTGACTTAAACGTTAAATCATCGTACGTGAACCTAAACATTGTGAACTCCCAGTTTACGGAGTAACTGGTTAATAAAGCTGCCCTGGTGTCAGAAACAATTCAACCCCTAAGTTGGCCAATCTCGCAGTTAAATAACTTTTGTTATCTCAAACCACAAATTGGGAATCCAACAATGTATTGGTCCCAAAATCAAACTCTAGGTAATATTACCATAAAATCGTCAATGATTTCTTTTGCTGTCTTCAAAACTAACAATATTTCAACAATCCAGATAAGAATAATAGTACTAGTAAAACTTACTACACCGACGAATTAGTTTCTTGCTTGAAGACAACTTTTCAGCGTATATGTTCAGATTCACCGTTTCAAAGCATTGATGAAACGATGGCAAAATTTAAAGGTAGGTCCTCTATAAAGCAGTACCTGCCTTTGAAACCGATCAAGAGGGGTATAAAAAACTATGGCAATTCTGTGACTTAAAGACGGGATACGATTATGATATTAAAGTATACTCTGGCAAAGAAGTGGCAGTGGAAAATATTGGAACACTAGGAGAAAGGGTGGTAAGGAAACTTTGCGAAACTATACGAGAAAAGGACGTGGCAATATGTTGCGATAGATTTTTTACATCAGTTGAATTACTGAACACTTTAGAATTTGCTTGCGTAGGAACTTGTATGAAAAACCGAAGAGATGTGCCTAAGTTTGAAGGAAAACTTGTACAAAGGGGAGATTCTAAAGTATTATGTAACAATTCTGGCACGATGCCTATTCAATGGCAAGACACAAAAGAAGTGATAGTTCTAAGTAACTGCCATAAAAATACCACTACAGAAGTTACCAGAACTGCAAAGGATGGTACAAAGAAAGCTATAACTTGTCCAGAGGCAATTTTGTTTTATAACACATACCTGGGAGGTGTAGATCTTGCGGATCAATTTTCAGCTTTGTACGATCCAAATCGAAAATCCGGTAACTGGTGGAAGTTTTTTAAAAATTATTGATGTCGGCAGTAGCAAATGTTTGGATAGTGCACCAAGAACTACAGCATAAAAAAATGCCATTTATAGAATTCTTGGTGGTGCTAGCAGAACTAATAGTACACGGAAAAGAAAAAGCCATATTCCAGAGAAGAATTCAATTAGATACACACGTTGTCTTAACTTCTTAAATTTCTTCTTATTTCAGGCGGACCGTCTCTTAGAGCCAAAGCAATGTTCAATATTGGTGACCACTTACTAACAGAAGGAAAATCCCGTCGCAGATGTTGCTACTGCGCAAAAAAGAAAATTGAGAAGAGGACCAAAACTATTTGTGTGGCGTGCAATGTTGCTCTTTGCAAGACTTGTTTTATTAGTTACCACAAATAAAATGTAAATAATTTTGTATTCAATAAACGTTTTCATTTTTATTACTATTGGGATATGTGTCCCACGAAAAAACCTACTGGGACATATACGTCCCGGGCATTTTTTTTTTGAAAAATGGGTAGAGAAAAATTCAAAAATGAAGTAAAGCATATTTATGCAATATATATTGCAAAATTGCCACAAACGTTTTTTAATTTAAAAAAATAAAATCTGTACCGAAAGGGTTAACTGAGAAAAATGTTCTAAAAATATTTGCTAATAAGTTAACAATGTTAATGCATTCCTAACATATTTATTAATAACAATTTTCCTGTACGAAATGGCAATTTTATTCCATACAAAATGTTTATTGTTTAATTAAGCCTTTTCTACATCACCATGAAACAGATAAGGTGGCTATGTTTTGTGACATGTAAAAAAAACATAAGTGCGTGAACGTCAAAACGAATTTTGTGCGTGGGCAAGACTGAAAATACAGGAGGATCCTACATTTTTCCAGTATGTTTTGTTCTCAGATGAGGCTACATTTCATAAGAACGAATCTGTAAATAGGCATAATTTTCATTATTATTCAACCGAAAATCCTCATGTTATACGACAAATTGATCAACAGCATCGCTGGTCTTTGAATGTTTGGGGAGAAATTGTTGGAGATAATGTGGTAGGTCCGCATTTTTTTGATGGTCATCTTAATGGGCCCATGTATTTACATTTTTTGCAACATGTATTACCCAGGTTATTAGATCATGTACCTCAGTATACAAAAAACAGGATGTGGTTCCAACAGGACGGGGCGCCTGCACATTTTTCGCGAGACGTTAGGGCATATCTTGATGGCATTTTTCCCAACCAGTGGATTGGTAGAAGTGGACCCACCAGGTGGCCCGCCAGATCACCGGATTTGACTAAACTTGACTTTTTTTGTGGGGATACGTGAAAGGCATTGTGTATAACGAACCACCGACAACAGCAATAAATATGCAACAACGAATTGTTGACGTTTTTACAAGTATTTCACCTGAAATTTTAAGAAGAGTGCAAAGATCTTTTCAGCAGAGAATAGATTTGTGCCTGGATGAAAATGGAAGACATTTCGAACATTTATTGTAGTCGTTTCTCTTTTATGTACCTACCTATTTTCAATTTGTTACTTTCCATAGTTTTTGAATAAAAACGATTAATTTTATTACGTAATTAATATCCGCTTAAATTCTAAACTTATTCAAATGCTAAGTTGACACTTGCTTACATTTTAGCACTTGTTTTGCATAAGCGCGGCCTACTTCGGTGCATAAAAATGCAATTAAATGGCTACTTTTTTGAAAAGTATTGAATATCTCAACAACTACGGGGTTTAGACATAGGACACCTCCCATAAAAATTGAAGGGGGAAAAAAATGCTATCGAATAGCATAATAAAACAAGGGTGTTTACATTTGAAAAAAATAAGTTATGTCACTTTAAAGTTTGGAAAGTTTGGCATTTTTTTGTGAACACCCTGTATCAATAAATTTTTATTTTTTATTTTCCCTAACCGAACTAACATTATTGATAAAACTTATTTCTTAACTTCAAGAAACGAGGTCGCTACGATTTTTTAAAGTTGGGCCTGCTGTCAGATTTTTCGGAAAAAAATTAATAAGTTGGCAACCCTGACACAAAATCAAAAAATGAAAAGACAATTAAAAAATGACATCCGAAGACCTAAAAATATACAGGGTGTTCCATTTAAAAAAATCTTTGTTTTTGTTATGGCACGAAAATGGGACACCCTGTATAGCTGAAAATAATTTTAAGACGTAGATCTTTTGAAACCAATAACTTTTTGTATTTAAGTTTTTTTTCTATCTCCTACGGGCGGGGCGCTATGAAAGCCTGACGCACTAATGCAGGACCCTGTATATACTTCCGAATGACGCCAGATTGCAGCGATGAAATTTTAAATTTAATTAAAGAAGACATACGCAAACAACACACAAATTACAGGGAACCTATACCTCCTGAAGAACGTCTAGCAATTGCGTTAAGGTTAGAATTTAAAAAAAAACTTGTTTTCGTAGTAAAAAAGTTTTATTGAAAAATATTACAAATCAGCATATTGAGAAAAAAATGAAACTAAAAAATGTTCCGTTGAGTCTTCTTCTGCGGCCATAGGAGAGTCCACCGATCCTAAATGAGAAGTCGATGATTCTGTTAGGGAACTTTCGCCAGACGCCGTAGATATTAGTTCCTTCTCTCTTTCATTCTCAATTTCTTGGCGCATTATGATGTGGGCTATTTCCAATTTTGTTTTCGCCTGCCTTTCTAAAGGAAATGCTTTTATTGTTCTTGCGTAACCCAAAAATATCAGTTCATTGGCATCATACTCATCACGACTACGCTTATTTCGTAAGTGCTCAAGTACTTTATCTACTGCTGACAGGACATTATTGGGACTACTAGAACTTGGCGTATGGCAATTGCGCTCGCAGATGGCTTAGCAAAACCTTCTTTGTTTTGATGAATTTCTCCATTATCTTCATTTCGCTGATTGTCGCATGTATTGTTATTTTGCTTTGGAATATCTGCATTATTTGAAGTATCCGCATCGTTTTCACTGTCATATTCTATTACGCTGGTAACTTGTGAATTACTACAGCTGCTAACATTACTAGCGGTATTGGCGAAAGATAGAAACGGTTTAAATTCTTCCATTTGTTTTGCCCATTGCCAATGTTTATAGCGCTTTGCGCTTTGGCCGGTTGTAGTTTTGGTACTTCTTACATATTTTGCATAAGAGTCTCTGATATTTTTCCATTTTTTCTTAAGTGTGCTACCTTAAATAAAATAACATGTTGGTTATAACGTTGCATTTTTTAATTTCATACTTCATTCATAATAATTTTCATTTCATACTGCGTTGACAAGCTTCAACTCTCTTCAGTTCCTTCCGAAAACATCCTCTGAGATTTTGTATTTTTTTGCATACAAAGTTTCGTTCGGCATTTGGAATTTGATTTACAATACTCTGCATCGTAACCTTTCTTTTTTTATTAATCAAAGAGGACATCTTTAGAAGAATTTCTGGTGCGCAAAGAGGATAATGTATTACCAAAAGATGTAGTCGATTCTGCTACAGAAGAGACAATATTAACTGAATGTTCACAGTCAAATGCAACTGCCGTAACTGAAAATCAGACAGCTTCTTGTTCAGATATAATTAAAAAAGAAGAAACTCTTCTAGTGCACCATAATTTATTAGACATAGCTCTATGGCCAGACGTCCTGACTGAAAGTATGCAGCAACACATTTTAAATAAACACCCGAAAAATATTGGTAATCCAATGAAAACAGGGATACAAGTTAAAGATCGCGATAGAACTTATGTTCGGCATTTTTCAGAAAATAAATTTTACAGAATAAAATCTAATGGAACAAAAGAAAAACGTGTGGCTCATTTTTAGCGAAACAAGCGCTATAATTTATTGCTACATTTGCAAAATGTTTTCTAAAAAAAAAACACAATTTTCAACTGAAGGTTGCTCCGACTGGAAAAATATATCAATAAAAATATCTGAGCACGAAAATTCAAATGATCATATATTTACCATGTGTATTTTTTGTAAGCTGTCTCAGTCTGAAGGTAGAGTTGATACTGAAATACTGAAGCAAATGGAAACTGAAAGACAATATTGGAGAGGTGTTCTAAAAAGGGTAGTTACAACAATAAAATTTCTTTCGTCCCAAGGACTGGCATTTCGAGGTCACCAGGAAAACAAAGGTAATTATTTCCGATGTTTGGAATATCTTGCAGAATTCGACCCTTTTATAGCAAATCATTTGAATAAATATGGCAATCAAGGGCAAGGATCTGTGAATTACTTATCAAACACAATATGTGATGAGTTTATCAATATAATGGGTGACAAACTACGAAATATTTTTATCGAGGAAGTAAAAACTGCGACATATTTTTCTTTGATTATTGACTCTACACCCGATATTAGTCACGTAGATCAGCTTTCTTTCGTGCTCAGATATGTAGGGGAGAGTGATGTACCTTGGGCAGGTGTGTACCTTGAGCCACACTCATAATCCCGCCAGATTGAAATGTAAACAATTTGAAAATCGGATATAGTTAAAACCTTTATAACTAGATGGCACTGTGGCCTGGAAATATATCGGTTATATGCTTCCCTGGTGGCAAAAGTGTATAAAAAATTTTAGTGAGTGAAAAGTAAATATATAGCGAGTAAGTTTTCATTCAGTTTTACATTCCTGTTATTAATAATATTATTGTGGAACACAGTATTAGATACTGTTTGCTATTAGCTATAATGTGGCACAGTAACGAATTGTAACATTCAGACCTGTAAGAGCCTGTCAACATTTTGTTGTTAATTTGTAAGCTGCTGAACCTTGGGCCGGCGTAGAGTGCTGTACCATGAACCGGACCAAGGTACAGCATATACCTAATAAATATTCGATATACACTGCAGAACATTGAATCGGCAACCAAAAATAAAGTAAAATTATAAGTAAACTGTTTCAGAAATACGATGCCACGTAGTAAAGTTGGTGTGAAGAGGCCTGGCCCTCAAAAAGATGCCTTAGAAGCAGCCGTAAAAGATGTTGTTCATAACGACATATCGCTCCGTGCGGCTGCGAAAACTTTTAACGTATCTAGGGCAACATTAATGCGACATACTAAAATATTTCAAAGTTCAGGGAAAAAAAAATTCGAATATATTGCACATAATGATGTTCGTAGAGTTTTTTCTAAACAGGAAGAAAGTTTACTGGTTGCTTACCTTAAACAAGCCGCAAGGTTACATTACGGGCTAACGTTATCGGAAGTTCGCACCCTGGCTTATCAATATGCAAAAGCAAATAAAAAAGTGTATCCTGCTAAATGGGATTTAAAAACAAAAGCAGGAAAATCATGGTTACGTAGGTTTCGCCAAGCTTATAATAACGAGTTATCTTTGAGAAAACCAGAAGCAACAAGTCTTGTGCGAGTTATGTATCCTGACTAATCATAATATTCATATTTGCTATCTTGTTGTCTTAAGATACTATTCATCTATTACAGCTGCATGAGCCAATCTCGCTAATAAATTATGTATCCTGACTAATCATATATTATTTATATTTGCTATCTTATTGTCTTAAGATACTATTCATCTATTGCAGCTGCATGAGCCAATCTCGCTAGTATATATACCATGTTTTGTTATATTATAAGTTAGTTCGTATTTAGTTCATATTGGTTGATCCATTGTTACTTGTGTGTACCTCCGTCGAATAAAGTATATTAAAAAGCTTTGTATTTTTAAAGAACTATTTCGACGTTAAATAACCAAAACTGGCGCAGTCGGTAGGATACGTGAAGGACACAAAATTTTTTCAAACATCAAAAGATTTGTGTTCCTTAAGTTAAACTTTTCATCGCGTATCCAGAAAAAAAAACTTGCACCCCGGACTCTTCAAAGCCCAAGCTGACGACAAGCATCGCAGAAGCCAAAGCCAAGAAGATCCACCTGGAAACTCGTCGATCTCTACCAAGGACAAGCATCGCCAATGGTACAGCATCGCTGGTTCCACCCGCAGTCTATCGCAGATATCAAGCAGTCTATCGCAGACCCCACCTGGAGATACACCGATCCATACCTGGACAAGCATCGCCACGGTATAGCATCGCTGGTTCCCGTAGCAGTCTATTGCAGACAATTCTACAATTCAACGTAATGCAGTACCTACTGTAAGTAATTATATCTTCATAAAGTAAAGTGAAACAAATAAAATCATTTTAAAACATACTAACATACATAAGTTATATTTAAGAGCATTTGCCAATTAAATCATACACCGAGTTTCGAATTAATAGATTCAATTAATTTGAAACAGTTATTGATTTGTTGTCAATGATTGCATTTTAGTTACATAAGTTCACTCGAATTTCTTGTAAGCGAGACATCTGGAGTGTTAGCTAATAACACTTAATATACCATCCAGACGACTAAGATTTTCGTGGTAAGCACCCTGTACTAACATAAAAAAAAATTTTACCTACATATTAATAATCAATCAGTGCTTTAACTTCATAAAACACTGGCTAGTTCCGATTCAGAACCGGACGAATTAGAATTAATAAACCTATTTGACAATTTACAAATAGATCAAATAAATATGAATCCCAATCCACCACCAGCAGGTTACCCCCCAGGTTTCCATATTTCCTTATTGAATGAAATACCCCGATACGAAGGCAATCCTTGAGAGCTTTCTGAATATATTAGAGCCGCTGAAGACATTTTGACTCAGTTTTGGCAACCAAACGACCCAGCAGCGTATGTTAATAAACTCTTGCTTTCTGCTGCACGTAACAGTCTCAAAGGCGCAGCATTAGAAGTAGTCACCGGACAAAGTATAAATTCATGGCAGGATTTGAAATTATTGTTAATTGAAAATTTTGGAGATCAAAGATCAGAGCTAAATTTGAAAATTGACATTTCTCGTCTTAGACAACATTTGAAAGAAACCCCAATTGAATATTTCAATCGATGTAGATCCCTACTTGCAATTTTAAAATCTAAAATTTCCCTCACAGTTGACGATCAATTAATAAAAAATTATAAAATTGAAGAAGCAAAAAATCTAACCCTCATCGCATTCACTAGCGGACTATCAGAACCACTAGGTTCATTTATTAGAGGACGTGCCCCTCAAACCTTAGAAAACGCACTAACTTATGTCAAAAATGAACTTGACATAAGATACTTCCAAAATTCAAATAAGATTGCTCATCAGACTAGGCCAATAGTTAATCAAAATTTTAACAGATCTAATAATTTCAGTCAACAAAGACCAATAAATCAATATCAACCTCAAACCCGTTTCTATCAAAGTACTTCTCAATTCCGACCTAACCCAACACCTGTTTAACAATTAAATCCGAATATACCCCCACAAGCTTTCCCTGGTATCCAACAAAATTACGGTAAACCAAATCAAAACGCATTCAGACCTCAGAGAAACTTTCAACACTCGCATAAGCCTGAGCCAATGGAAACATCCACAATTAAAAAACGCCCTGCATCTCAGCAAATACCTAGACAAAATCCCCCACCGTTAAGACATAATTTCCAAAATAATTATAGACCGAATAACTTTATACAACAATCAAATCAACCACGTAATTTCTTATCTCAAGAATTACATCACACACAATTTTATGATACATGTCAATTGGATGACGACCTCTATGATGAATATCAAAATCCCGAGTCAGAAAATCCCGAACAAAATGATTACCCCGATCTTGAAAATTATGACTTTGAAACTAATTACGAAAATAACACGGATATCGAAAATTTTCGCGAAACAGCCTCGGAATAGAATCCTTTAACATAAATCCATCACCCATGTTACCGTATATATTAATTCCCAATACCGATAAAAAATTACTCATTGATACTGGTTCTTCGAAAACAATACTTTCTCCTAATTTCGTCTACGAAAATTTCCCTGACAGAATTTTTAAATCTCCTTTTGAGATAACTACTAGTCATGGTACAACTCAACACGAGTTAATAGCAGAAGTCCCTCTACTTCCTTATTTCATGAAGATTTCGATCATTTGGTTTACTTGTTCGATTTTCATCCCGCTTATGTTGGATTAATAGGTACAGATTTATTGACTAAATTACAAATGCGAATTGATTATCTTTGGAATCACATACAGACAGAGAAAACAATAATTCCATTTTATTTTCATACAACACAAGATGAAGCAGAAATAAAAAAACGAAATTACTGCAATTTTAAAGAAGTTCAACCTGATAAAGCAAGCGGTTTTCACCAAGTACAACTCGAAGAAGAAGATATTCAAAAAACGGCTTTTAACACAGAAAACGGACACTACGAATTTAAAAGAACCTATTCGGGTTAAAAAATTCCCCTTCCACTTTTCAACGCGTAATGGACAATATATTAAGAGGCAAGATATATAGAGAATAAGATATGCTCACGCGCATCTCTGTTGCTTTCCCGCTCTCTGTGTGACGTCGTTCGGTGACAACTGTGCTGTCAGTTCTCTTTTATTAGATTAATTCTTTATTATTGTTTTGATATTGTGAATCGTTAAGTGAATTGGTAAAAGGTAAACAATTTATTAATTTATAAAAAAAAAGTTTAAAGTGAAAATAAAATAAAACAATGGTGATGTGCCCTGGTTTTAATTGTAAAAATAATAATAATAAAAGATTAAAGGCACCAGCAAATAAGGGGAAAAATATTAGTTTTTATGCCTTTCCAAAGGATGCCGGTTTATATAAGGAGTGGATTAATAAGTGCTCTAGAGCGGACAAATTTAACTTCAAAACGGCAAGAATATGTAGTATACATTTTTCTGAAGACGACTTTGCTAGAAATCTGAAACAAGAACTATTAAATTTAAAAGATGTGCCAAAAAAATTAAAAAGTGCAGCAGTTCCATCTTTGCATCTTTACTTTAGCAACAGTCCAGCAGTTTTGGATGAGCGTACGGAAAGAAAAGCTTGCAGAGAGAAAAAGTCGATCGTTGCACAATTATTGTAAGCATATTTATATAATATTATTTCATTATCATAATATTTAAAAGTTTATCGCTTTTAGAACATCACATGAATGTGAAGATGCAGTTTTAGAAACATTTTCTGTTGAGCCTGAAAGCAAATCAGTGTCTTCTGATACATCCAAACATTGCCATGTAAGTACCTGTTAAAAATTTGAAAATCTGTATATTCAACTTATACTTACCATTTATTTTTAGTGAAGAAAATGATCCTGAAAAAATGGAACTTAAAATGCTCATTAGTAAATTGAAAAAGGAAAATACAAAATTGGCAAATGAAAAAGAAAAATTACATGAAGAGATTCAAGTTTTAAAAAAAAAGGAAATAGCCACCAGAAATATCAAAAATGGTATAGAAAAAATATTCACGCCAGGGCAAATAAAAAGGATGCAAGATCGTTTTTCAAGAGTAGTCCATTGGAATGTTAAAGACATAGCACATGCTATATCTTTGCATGCTGCAGGGCCCAGAGCTTACAGATGGTTGCAAAAAACTTACCATCCTCTTCCTGGCGAATCTACCCTGCGAAGATGGGCGAGTAAAATAGATTGTGCCCCAGGAATGTTGAGCTTTGTGTTTAAGCTAATGGAATCATATGACCTGCCAGAAATTGATAAAGTTTGCGTTATCATGGCAGATGAAATGAAAATAAAAAAAGCATATGAATATGACCGCCATAGCGATACACTCTTAAAGCCTGCCAATTATGTCCAAGTGATAATGGCACGTGGACTTTTTTGCAATTGGAAACAACCAATTTTTTATGATTACGATCGGAATTTTACAAAACCACTTTTACTGGAGATAATTAAAAAATTAGATAACATAGGATATAATGTTGTCGCAATAACCAACGATTTAGGAGGTGGAAACAGGGGTTTGTGGAAAGCACTCGGAATAACGGAAGATAATCCCTTTTTTTTTGATTCTACGGATCATACAAAAAAAATATATGTTTTTGCCGATGTGCCTCATTTAGTTAAACTAATTCGAAATCATTTTCTTGACTCCGAGTTTGTATTTAATGAAAAAACTTTAAATAAGAAACCTCTCATGGAGTTGTTTGAAGCAACTAATGGGAAGGATTTGAACATCGCGCATAAATTGACGAGTCTCCATTTAGATGTCAAGAATAGTGGCAGGCAAAAAGTGAAATTGGCTACACAATTATTTTCTCATACCAATTCCAGAGCAATTTTGCGGATGGGCACTTTAGGAATGCTGAAAAGTGAGAACTGGAAAGAATGCGCAGATTTGTTAAAAACGGTAAGCGAATCAACTTCTTTTTCTTTTTTTAACTGACCAGAATTGTTTTATATTTTCTAGGTAAATGATTGGTTTGATATCTTTAACACCAAATTGCCAAGGGTTGATTCCAGGCAAAGAATGCAAGCATATGGTTTAGCTAAAGATATTCAAGATAAGATATTAGGAGACATGAAAAACGTATTTGCTAATTTGAAAGTGGGAAAAGCAAAAAATAATTTGCCATTTCAAAAGGGCATTTTAGTTTCTACAAATGCATTGCCGTTGTTGTTTGCTGATCTAAAAAAAAAATATAAATCGGAATATATACTTACCTATAGATTGAACCAGGACCCCTTGGAGGGCTTTTTTGGCATTATTCGAGCAATCGGCGGACTTCATGACCATCCTACGGCCCTGGAGTTCAAATTTAGATTAAGAAACTACTTGCTAGGCCGAAATGAGACAATAATGTCACAAGCCACCAATGTGCAAGCAGATGAAAGTGAAAATATTTTCAAAGATTTGGACATGGATATTGATTCCTTAAATAACTTAGACGCTGAACCCGCAATTATTACGAGTAAAATGTTGATGAATTTATCAGGAAAAAAAAATACTGATGCACTAATTGATCCGGATTTTATTAACAATTTGACAGAGCTTGAGCATGACGGAGTAGAAAACATCGCTGGATACATTGCTTTTAAGCTCCGTGCAAAAGAAATGCTGGGAACTCCAACTGGCCAAACCATAGATGCCAATTATACATGGTCGAACAATTTATGCGAAGGAGGATTGTATAAGCCATTCGACGATTTCGTCGTAGAAATTTTAAAAATGGAACAAATTTTCGCCATCTTCAATGGAATTGATTTAAAGTGTGGGCCTGACTACATTAAACAATTAGTTGAAAACTCGCAAAATGTTAATTGTAGTTTAGATGTAAAACATTTGTATTTTAGATGTAAGATGTTTTTCCGTATAAGAATTTTAAACCGAAAGATTAACGAATCTTACTACAGTAAAAAAACAAAAATTAAAAAAATTGTTACTTAATGTGTGCATCAAAATGTATATATGTATATATGTATTTTAACAAAAAATTATAACTATTAAAAAAACACATTATATTTTAACAATAAAAACCAAAAACACAAAATCAGTTGTTTTCAATTTAATACAAAAAGTACATACATATCCCCCAATTATATGCAATTTGATATAAAGTTGTCACTGAATGACGACATGCGCAGAACGTGACCAGTTTCGTTCGCCTACTGAGCATATCTTATTCTCTATATATCTTGATTAAGAGGTATACAGAACGAAAAATGCCTTGTATATCTCGACGACATTATAATTTTCTCTACATCCTTACAAGAACACATGGAAAAAATAAAAGAAGTTTTTGTTCGGTTAAGAAAAACGAATTTAAAAATCCAATTAGACAAAAGTGAATTTTTGAAAAAAGAAGTACAATACTTAGGACACGTTATTACACCTAACCGGGACAAGATTACAGCAATAAAAAAGTTTCCACTACCAAAAACACAAAAAGAAATAAAAGGATTCCTCGGACTATTAGGATACTATCGAAAATTTATAAAAGACTTCGCTAAACTAACCAAACCAATGACAAAATGTCTCAAGAAAAATTCGCAAGTCAATCACTCTAAAGAATTCCTCGAATCATTCGAAAAAGCTAAGAATATTTTAATAAACAAACCTATACTACAATACCCAGACTTCACAAAACCTTTTAATTTAAGAACGGACGCATCGAATTGCAAGGAAACATTGGAACCGATTTACCTGTTTCATATGCATCCCGCACCTTAAATGAATCAGAACAAAAATACTCTACAATAGAAAAAGAATTATTCGCAATCATTTGGGCTACAAAATATTTTAGGCCTTGGTAATCTTAAAGAATCATGCACTCTGGTACATCTAACTCTTTTTTTACACGGTCTTTTTTAACACGATTTTGAAATAACACGGTCAGCGAAAAAACCGTATCCCTTTTTTTTACACGGATTAATTTACTTTAACACGGTGCAAAAAAATTGAAATTATCGTCAATGTGAGTTTGCGCCAGGTTTTCAGGTATTGCATCAGTTCATTTTTGAAGCATCATTAGCTTTTTAGCTCATAACGTTTACGTCACAGTGAAGTGCATAGGTCGTGCTATCAGGTGTATTAAAGAATAAAAAGGTAGATATGAATTTTTTTTAAACTTTGTGGTATGTATCGTAATTAGAATTTTACGGTAGATTACGACTTAACAATGTCTAAAATTACAAAGGGAAGAAAAAGAAAAGCAATTTCGTTAGAAACAAAAATTAAAATCTTGGACCGCCTTGCGAGTGGTGAAGGTTCAACATCTGTGGGTAAAAGTTTTGGCTTAAACGAAGCAACTGTAAGAACAATTAAGAAAAATGAGAATGCTATACGAAAGTCTATCATCTGCGGATCAAAACTTAGCTCAACTACATCATACAGTAGAGATTCCGTCTTAGAAAAAATGGAAAATTTTTTGGTGCTTTGGATTGAGGATTTGGTGCAAAAAAGGGTACCTGTAGATGGAAATATGATAAAGGAGAAGGCACTACGAATTTATGAAAAACTACAAGAATCGGAACCATTAATAAGTCTTCAATCAAAACAAGGTAAAAAAAAAAGGAATTTTCTGCTAGTGAAGGATGGATGACAGGATTTTTAAAAAGAAATGCATTTCACAATATAAAAATGAAAGGGGAAGTTGCGTCTGCGGATGAAAACGCTGCCAAGAGCTTTCCAGAAAAACTAGCCAAAATAATAACAGAGAATGGCTATATTCCTGACCAGATTTTTAACGCAGACGAAACAGGTCTATACTGGAAGAAAATGCCTTCCAGGACATTTATAGCAAAATCAGAAAAATCTGCTAGTGGTTTTAAAGTTTCTAAAGATCGGGTCACATTTTTGCTTTGTAGCAATGCTTCTGGTGACCGAATTAAAACCTCTGGTGATAAACCGAGCAATAATGCCACGTGCTATGAAAGGGAAAAACATTAAACAATTGCCAGTTCATTGGATGGCAAATAAAAAAGCATGGATGATAGCAGGTCTATTTGCTGAATGGTTTAAGAAATGCTTTGTTCCTGAAGTTCGAAAATACATGAAGGAAAAGAAACTTGATTTTAAAGTGCTTTTACTTGTTGATAATGCGCCTAGTCATCCAGTATTAGAGCATCCAAATGTTCAGGTATTGTTTTTGCCACCCAATACCACTTCCCTGATTCAACCATTGGATCAGGGAATAATCGCTACGTTCAAGGTTTATTACATTAAATTAGCCTTCAAGCATATTTTGGATGCGATTGAGAAAGACAACGTTAAGATCGTTGAAGCTTGGAAAAAAAATTCAATCATGGATTGCATTACATATGCTTCTTTGGCCGTACAGCAGATAAAGGCATCTACATTAAATGCATGCTGGAAAACAATTTCGCCGGAATGCGTTTAAGAGTGAAAACCTGATTCCACAGACATCGATAGAATCTTCTAAAATTATAGCGTTGGCACATGAAATCGGCGGAGAAGGTTTTGAAAACATGCAAACTGAGGACATCAATGAATTGATAATTGATAAACCCCTAGATGAGGATGATTTAATTGAATTAATAACACATAACAATGATACTGATAAAGAGGATGAAGGTGAAAGTCCTCAATTAACTGCAACTTTGATTGCTGAGGGCCTAAAACTTGGTACCAGTATGGAAAATCATTTTTTAAACGTTGATCCAAATGAAGAACGCGCTCTAAAATTCCAACGAGATCTAAAGATGTGTTTGGCTGGGTATCAAGAATTGTACAAGGAACTTGTTAAACCAAAAGAGCAAAAGAAAATAACAGATTTTCTTACAAAAACATCAAAACCGCAAGAACTTTCAGATGATAGTCAATCTGTTCAAAATGTTACAACTGGACGAAAATCTTCATTGGATTTAAACTTGGCAGATGTGGTAGATCTCTCTAGCGAGGATAGCGAGGGTGGTGATTTTGCTCCACCTGGTCGTAAACATATGCGATTATTATCAAGTAGCGATGAATAATAACTAATACATATTATATCTAGTAGGTATTGTTTTATTGAAAATGTTTAATTTATTATTTTTGTAATATATATGTGATATTAATTTTATTTTAGTTAGAATATAATAAAAATGTGAATGAATTTTATTTTGTTGTCAAATATGTATGTAAATTTACGTATTTTATGTAGATAAGTATGTACTCAAATACATTTATTTTTTCGTTATATTTTACACGGTTTTTTTTATTAATTGGAACGTATCTTCCATTTTACTATAGAAAACTTTTTTTGCACGTTTTTTTATTTACTCGATTTTTTGAGGAACGTATCCTCCGTGTAAAAAAAGAGTTGGGTGTAGTTGCAATGTACCGATCACCATTTGTCCTAATATGTGTATTTAGCATACTTAACGTCAAATAAATTTGAAGGTTAATGGTTGTTTTGTGTTTAGTTTTTTAAAGAAATACCGTGTATATTATGTCTGTCATTTATTTTGTCGCTAAAAGACGGTCGTCAGGTTAGGGTTAGATATAGACCTTGATTGGTGAGATAACGTTTCGCTGCATTAACAAAAAAAAATTTTTGAAAATGACAGACGAAAGCGTCTCTTTATCGTCAATGGATCAGCTCAATAGAGCCAACCCGGCAGCGTCGGGGGGGGGGGGCGATTCGTCCACCCGATGCCAGCTTGGTGACGCCAGTTGAGCCGGCATGGAGCCGTATAGAGGACATTCCTCTTACCGCTCTTCATGCCATCTCACAGAGTGCCGAAGCACTCTGCCCTGGGGTCTCGTTACGGATACCACACGCCGATTTCTTGACGGTGGTAACCGCAACCATCCAGACTCTTACCGCCTCCAACACCCCTTTACGGAGGTTGAGGCTGGATCCTCCCCCCAGCATGGTGGCCGATATCCTTCGACTGAGCCGGCAGAATGCCGTTTCTCAGCCGAAGACTCGGCCGGCTTCGTCCCCTCCAAAGGGGGGAGCCGGGAACCGCGCTGCGAGACAGAAGAAGCCAACAAAAAAGTTGGCGACCTCTGGGGAGGCCAAGGTAGAGAAGTCTAAGACACCTCCCCCTGACGCAATCTGCGCCTGGCCGGGCACCTAAAAGTGCTACGGTTAAGGCAAAGATTGAGAGGTAGGCCCCGAATCTCTCGGAGCTAGACAAACTCCGACTCAGTTTGAGTCGAAGCTGTCGACGCACCTTGGAGACATTCCGAAAGCAGTCCGACGCTACGCGCCGGCTGGTTGAGGGTGTCTCTTTAGAGGATATTCAGGAAAAGATAAAGAATCTTTCTCCTGAGCACCTCAGAGGCTCGGGCTTCTGGAGTTCCGGGACTCTTCGCGATCGGAATCATCGATCCCGACCTTCCTGCTACCATCAGTTCTTGGAACGATGCTATGGAGGTTGACGAAGAGCTCCGGAAGTTTGTAGAAAGGTCTGAGAGGGCTCGTAAGAGCCATCAGACTTTTCTAGATAGGCGAGGTCTTCATCTCGAGGTATCGGCCACCTGCTCGTCCTGCAGGGAGCCAAGAATTAACTTCTCGATACCCGGAGACATTCTACAAGGTGACTGTCCTTCCACCTGGACCGAATATTCGGCCATGGTCAAGAGAGTCTTGTTACCTGAAAACGTAGAATGTACCTGTCGCTTGGAACATCTGTTGGGATATTTCCCTCCAGCACCAAGTGACATGGTAAGACTGTCGCCCGTGTGGACCGACAAAGGCGGTAAGGGTGTTAGCACCCTCACGCTCGTTGTGGGTGAGAAAGGTAGCAGACGGAATATCCGTTTCTACGTCTCCGAATACGGATCAGGGGAAGACGGGCGCAAATTGCCCTCGTTTCTTCAACTGACCCTCAATCCGTAGGACTTTCTCGCTCCTCGGGGAACCAGGTATCATGCCCGGTTCATCGCCGGCGCGGTTGCCGAGGGGATCCTTAATAAGATTAAGGAGTCCCGGTCGGCCTCAGCCCCTGCGGTGGAAGGAACTAAAGTAGTTCCCCCACCTGCAGCTGAGCTCGCCACGCCTCCGGTCGCGGGAGGGCCTGCTAGGGTAAGAGGGATCATCCGTAAGGATGTACCACTCCCCCGTGGGCCGGTCCACCCCTCGACCAGGGGTGCTGTGAGGGGTTCCCGGGGGCTCCAGGCTCGAGGCTCTGCCTCTACATGTGGTCCCCACGTGGAACACGTGGAAGTCTAGGCTCTATGAGCAGACATCCCACCACCCCCACAACTGCTAAGAAGTAGTAAGTCTCTCCTTTGAGAGACAGTCTTTCTTATGGTCAAACACCACTCTAGGAGTCATATAGGATGGCCGCAAATTTAAAATAATCACGGGTCATAAACCCTTATAATGGCTTCTCACTAAAGGAACCAAATTCAAAATTATCGAGATGGCGTTTACGACTACGAAGTTATGTACAAAAAAGGCAAAGCAAATACAAACGCAGATGCATTGTCAAGAATAAAAATAAACCCCTAAGACACAGAATCAATGCAAGTAGAAGTCGATACAATAATCGAAGATCTTATCAGCAACATAGGATAAACACTACAATTAAATTCACAGGAGATGGCAGAAATAATCGGAAACAAGTCACTTACACCTACAGTACACTCGCAATACAAAATATCGAGCCTGTAATCATTTGCGCCTAAAAGTTACACATATTTTTATTTTACAAAGACAGAAAGTTGCTGATTTTTGTTACAATAATATTTTTCTCATCCTGTCATTGGTAATCTTTTTGGTGTTTTTTTTTTACCATTATATTGATCTAACGTTTTCACTTCAGTAACTATCATGGAAAATGAGCATAAAAACTATGCTGATACTTATTACGCCAGCAAATCATTATCAGAAGAAGAGTTATTAGCTATTCTTAATGAGATACCAGACGAACAAGCAGAGCTTTCCGATTTTGGTGGTGATTCTGATGCAGATGATATTCAAAACGAAACTTTGACATCTACTACTAGGTCTTCAATTTCCTCAAGGACTTCAACTGATATTTCCCCACACCCCCAAACTTTACCTGGTACTTCTACAGAACAAACTGAACAAACTTTTGAAGTAGATTACGATTCGGACGACTCTGTTGGGGTCCTTCTTTTCAACCACAACAACGAAGACCGTTGCAAACGGAATTATTCAGTGATTCAGAATCTTCAGATGATGCCATTGAACAGAAACCAGTGTCATTGGCTTTTCAGTGGACAAAAAATGCAACAATTCCACAAAGATTCGCAAATTTCGTTTTCTCTGAAAATCTTCAAGTAAATGCAAATTTAAATACCAAGAACCTATCGATTTCTTTACCACTTTTTACACAAGTTCGTTCATTGAACAAATTCTTGAGCAGTCCAATTTATATGCAGGACAACAAAAGAGACAACTAGGTATTTTCGAAGAAGACGTTTTGGCCTTCATAGGGACATTGATTATTATGGGTTTTAATAAATTAGCAAGCTTTAGAATGTATTGGTCAACGGATGCAAATTTTGACAATTCGCGAATTTCCAATATTTTTTCACGAACTAGATTCTTGCATATTCTTAGATACTTACTTGTAAATGATAATACAAAAATGCCACACCGTGACAATCCCAACTATGATAAGTTGTTCAAAATACGTCCAATGTTAAATCACTTCAAAATAGTTTTTAAACATGCATTTACCCTAAGCCGCTATTTAGCGGTGGATGAGAGTATGGTAGCATTTAGTGGGCGTACGTCTCTAAAACAGTATATGCCCATGAAACTAATAAAAAGAGGATTCAAAATATGGGCCTTGGCATGTTCACAAACTGGATACCTATACAGCTTTGAAGTGTACCAAGGAAAGAGTAATGATAGCGACGAACACACCCTTGGTGAACGAGTAGTTCTAAACATTACCAAAGACTTTATAGGAAGAGGACATTGTCTATATTTTGACAATTTCTTTACCACAATATCACTCATGGAAAAATTAAGACAGCTTTTTTGATTTATAAAATCTTTTTTTGATCTACTTTCATTGTAAATCAATGAATAATTCTTAAGACATTTTTCTCGTGCTTTCGTAATTAATTGAAATTTTTGAGTACGTTCCTGCCCATTGTGCATACGCATTTATAACCTCTACCAAAAATTTGCATTGCGACGTCCTTAACGTTAGCGCGTTTTCTTTATTAACGAGAGAATGCGCATGTACGAGGGGGTACCCAAAAATAACCGGAATAGCATTGCCGTGGACGGAGCTTGTGTAGCACGCATTTCTGCCGCTAGGAGTGTATAGCGCAACTCATTGCCAGTTTCGTGCCGCCTGTGTTGTCGACCTGGCTTGTTCTGTTCATCTGCAGTGATTGTTTTTGCTGGCGCTGTTTTGTTCTTTTTTCGTTTTTTATTCATTCAGAGTTTGTTCCCCCAGGTCAGACCGTCAATCAAACCTTTTATTTGGAGGTTTTAAGAAAATTGCGCAACAGTATCCGTCAAAAAAGACCCGAATTGTGGCAGACAGGAGACTGGTTCTTCCACCACGACAATGCACCTGCACACACAGCCATCTCTGTTAGGCAGTTTTGGGCTAAAAATGACATGGTTCCGCTGCCCCACGCACCTTAATCGCCTGACCTGGCTCCGTGCGACTTTTTCTTATTTCCACGCATGAAAAGGGCCATGAAAGGACACCGATTTGACAACATCGAAGAGGTCAAGAAAAAAACGAGGGAGGAGCTGTCAGCCATTTCTAAAGATGACTACAAAAAATGTTTCGAACAGTGGAAGCAACGGTGGGACAAATGTATTAGTTGTAATGGAGAGTATTTTGAAGGGGATAAGGCTGTTTTGTAAAAAATTTGAAAATATATAGCTTTTAAAAAATAATTCCGGTTATTTTTGGGTACCCCTTCGTATGACTAGTTTTTGCATTGTTAAACTGATAAAATTCGTAACTGTCGTAAAATGTCCAATGTATACAGGGTGGTGCTTTTTTCGATGCTCACCATTGCTATCTTGGAAACGGTAAGAGATACAAGGTCGGTTAAATTAGAGAAAAGTTGCACATTTTTATGGCGATTAAGAATCTGAAAAAAAATCCTAGATATTTCGATTCGTTTTTGATTTATTACAAAAAAACTGAAAAATGTGATTTTAGAAAAATATTATTATCTTCCCTACCATTGACGCTATTTCATTTAAACTTGGTAACTGTATGTTTTTGACCGTTCTGGGTTTGATGACGTCTACAGAAATTTTCTAAGCCTTCTAGATTTCAAGTTGCGATAGTCAACTTTTTTATTTCTTATGGCCGCCATATTGGGTATTTACACCATCAGAGAGACAAAAAAATTAGCTTTTCAGATTGGTAACCAACATACCTTTTTTCTTTCAAAAAACTTGTTGAAATTTGAAAATTTGTATAAATAATTCATATAATCGAGAATGCTGTGAAAAACAATTGAAACTATGCTATAAATAAAAGCTACAGAACATTTTATTGGTCTAATGATAACGAAATTAAGATTGTTGGAAACATATTTAGAAGATATGTTAGGCGATTTGCCATTATTAACAATTCAAAATCATCAGTAGTTTCAGCAAGAAGGAGCTGGTCCTCACAACGCCCGCATTGTAAAAGGATATTAATTTAGATGTACGCTTTCAAAATTCATGACTTGGTACGTTTGGTCCTGTTCATTGGCCTCCGCGATCGCCATGTTTAACGCCTATGGATTACTTTTACATTGATGTTGTTTATGCAACCCTAACGGAAAATATTGAACTTCTTCGCCGTAAAATCAAAAATGCTTTCGACTCTATTCCGAGACAGACTATCCCAAAGGCAGTGGACGAAATGAATTTGAGGACTAACCACTACATCATACATAACGGCGCGCACTTTAAACAATTTAAATAATTATTTATCTGGTGTTTCAAATTTATTGTCATTTCATTATTTTATTAGACCTATAAAATGTTGTGTCACTTTTATTTATATTATAATTTCAATTGTTTTTCAGAACATTCGCGATTTTATAGAATATTTATACAAATTTTCAAATTTCAACAAGTTTTTTGAAAGAAAAAAGGTATGTTGATTACCAATCAGAAAAGCTAATTTTTTTGTCTGTCTGATGGTGTAAAAATTCAATATGGCGGCCATAAGAAATAAAAAAGTTGACTATCGCAACTTAAAATCTAGAAAACTTAGAAAATTTCTGTTAACGTCATCAAACCCAGGACGGTCAAAAACATAAAGTTACCAAGTTTAATTAAAATAGCGTCAACGGTAGGGAAGATAATAATATTTTTCTAAAATCACATTTTTCAGTTTTTTTGTAATAAATCAAAAATGAATTAAAATATCCGGGATTTCTTTTCAAATTCTTAATCGTCATAAAAATATGCAACTTTTCTCTAATTTAACCGACCTTGTATCTCTTACCGTTTCCAAGATAGCAATGGTGAGCATCGAAAAAAGCACCACCCTGTATGCCTCGTGTTAAAAGTTATTTTTCGTGTGTTAGTGCCCTTTTCTGGATTAATTCTATTGTAAGGAACTACCCCCATACATCCGCCTTTATATTAGGGTAGGTTGCCTTTTTTGCATGCATTTTGATCTGTTCGCAGCTAAAAACAAAATTGGGCGTCGCATTTTTGTGAACAAAAACTGAACTTTCTTTTGTTGTTTTAAAAGACCATATTAGTGTAGCACTTTGTTTTTATAACGTAAACATTTTCCTAAAGAAACGTTAACACCTGATAAAAGGTTAGCAATGGGTCAATCTGATTTTGCAACATCGGGAGATATTTCCATCTGTAAATGGAACGAAAAGTGTAACTGTGTGTAGCAATATGCATAATATGCAGTAGCGCAATTGGTACTGTACTGTTATGATCGCACATACCAGTCATGAATTATTATTTAAGTCAGTATTCAAAAGCAAACTCTGCATTAACACATGCAATACCAAAGCGCTTGCTCAATGTTACAAGGGTGTATGTAACATTTTTAGATATTTTTCATTTTTTGTAAAACGAAGTTGTATGTTTTAAAGAGAACATTTTGCGCTTGTCCGTGAGATGGTGGTGGTAGTAGTAACTAAGTAATAATAAACGGAAAAACATAGTTCAATGTTGTAAAATTGTAAAAGTTGAGTATCAAAGATGCATGTGTAACATACATCTTTGTTATACTCAAAATTGTTATATTCAAATGTTACATAGGTGTATGCATAAACATAGAACTATGTTACTTAAAGGTTGTGTACAACTTGTGTGAAAGTCAACATACAACCGGTAATCTATGATTGTCTCGTACTGTTCAACTAAGGTCTTACAATTAGTTAAAATCATTTTATTACAATTTGTAATATGGAACAATTATCCGAATTTAATGAAGACAGTGATGATAGTCTAAAAGATAAAAATTACATTCCCTCTGATGATGAAAACTTGGGGTATGGAACATTATATCTGAAATTTGAGGTTATGAAATATAAATATCAAATTTAATTAATTTTAGTAACTACGAAGTAAATTCCCAAGAAAATGAAATTGTTACAGCAAAAGAAACACTAAGTAATTAAAAGCAATAAATATTCTTTAAAATATAATAAATTTTCTCAATCTTTCAGAGGTAAACACTAGAAAAAGACTAAGGAGTCCAGAAAAATGGAAATGTAAGAAAAGAAAGAAATTATATGATGAAGGAAAAGAATACATATCAGTTAGAAACAAACTTGTACCTGCTAAGCAAATTGTAACAAAAAAAGATTGCAGTAAATGTTTCCTAAAATGTAGCTGCATTATTAGCCAAGAAGAGCAACAAAGTATTTTTGAGGAATTCTATAAATTATCGGCCAGTGAGAAAAAGATTTTTGTATTAAATACTACTAAAAGATTCACCCCGGAAAGAAGACGTAAAGAAAAATCTGAAATTAATTCTCGAAAAAAATTTACTTTCCAATATTTCTTTAATGTTAAATCAAAACAAGTACAAGTATGTAAAGCATATTATTGTAGTACTTTATGCATCAGTCAAAAGCAAATATATACAGTTCATAACAAGAAAACCACTGTCAATACACCTGGTTCGAGTAGTCGAGGAAAACATCCTAAAAAAAGTATTAGTGATGAAGATAGGTCTTTAGTTTTTGAACATATAAATTCATTCCCTCGAGTTTCGTCCCATTACTGTCGAGCTAACACACAGAGGGAATATTTGGATAGACACTTAAACATTCGTAAAATGTATGAATTATATGTGAAATATGTAGAGGAAAAAGGTTCTAAACCGGTGAAGGAATTTGCTTACCGAAATATATTTTGTAATAATTTTAATTTATATTTTCACGTCCCAAAAAAAGACCGATGTGATTTATGTGAAGAGTATCTTTTGGAAGAGAAGGAGGGAAGGTGCAGCGAAGAAAATAAATTAAAATATGAAGAGCACGTTTCTCAAAAAAATGCAGCACGAACAGAAAAGAATAAAGATATAAAATCTGATATTCCTTGTTTGTCATTTGATTTAGAAAATGTTTTAAGTGTGCCTAAAGCTGAAGTGAGTAGCTTCTTTTACAAAAGTAAATTAAACGTTTATAACATGACAGCGTATTTATCATCTACAAAGAAAGTATATTGTGCTATATGGACCGAAGCTATGACAGGACGAACAGGAAATGATATAGCATCTGCTATTTTAAAAATCGTAGAAACAGTTTTTAAGGAAAATAATGCAATAAAAGATTTGATTATGTGGTCTGATAGCTGCGTTCCTCAAAACAGAAATTCTATTCTTTCTTATGCTATTGCGTACTTTATGCAAATGCATGAAAATATAAATTCAATCACAATGAAATTTTCAACACCAGGCCATAGCTGTATAGAAGATGTAGATAATATACATAGTTGCATAGACAGAGTACTATCGCAAGCAGAATATTTTTCTCCACTATCCCTCATGCGTTTACTAATTAATGTAAATAGAAGAAAACCATATCATATTATTCAAATGCGAGATCATGATTTCAAAGATTTCCAGGAATGTGCGAAATTGTACTATTATAAAAATATACCATTTTCAAAAATTGCTCAATTAAAATTTACCAAAAATCGTTTTGAGATAAGCTACAGACTATCACATGATATAGCAGCACCACTTTTATCTTCTTCAATTAAGATTAATAAAAGCAAAAGATCAACTTACACCGAAAAAGATTTGCCGACACCAAAAATAAATAAGAAGAAAACTCCATTATCCCTACACAAAGTGGAAGCAATAAAATCCATGTTTAGATGGATGCCACAAATTGACAAGGAATATTTTATATCCCTACTACCACAATAAATTATTATCATTGTTCTTGCTTAATCAGAGTAATGTTTTGAAAAAGACCAAGACACAATGGTCGAAACGTCAACTACTTCTAAATATAGAAGACGCGGTTCCAAACCCGGAAACCAAGATTGTATTAGAGTAATGTTTGTTTTTTAATAAAATGTCCTTAAGTATAAAAATTTATTTGTGAAAGTAATGAAAATTTAAAAAATTGTTAAAATACCAAAGTTCTATGTGACCTGAAAATAAAATTAGTTATTTTAAAATACGAAAAATGTTCTATGTTATTTTTATTTCATTTTTTAATTTAAGATGTGCAGTCATATTTTCCATTTTTTTATTATTATATATATCAGAATATGTCAATAAAACTATATCAAATAATAAAATGTAGCTAGAGTGAAACAAATTAATAATTTGGTAACGTAAAATTTTAAACTTGAATTATTCCAAACTATGTATTTGTTACGTAGAACTGTGTAACATTGAGCAAGCGAAAGGGGCTGTAAGGTAATAGTTCTGGTTGTAGAAAAACATAAATAACACTTTAAAAGTAACGTAACGCCACACGTGTTAGAAATAACGCGCGTAGCATATAATATCTACATTTAATCAGGAAGTTGAAATAAAACAAAATCTTTACAAATCATCATTAATGAGCTTGATCGTAGTTAGTGGCCGTCTAGAGTCTAGATTTAAAACACCAAACTATTTTTTTTTCAAAACATACAAAACGTAATGAAAAATTAGTAAAAGCTTCTTTTGAAATTGCTTTATTAATTGCAAAAACAAAAAAACCTCATACAATAGGTGAAGATCTTGTTTTACCAGCAGCAATAAAACTTTGTGAGATAGTTCACAGTTCAGAAATAGCAGAGCCTTTGAAAAAAATTCTTGCGTCCAATGACACAATTAAAAAAAGAATAGATTGCATTGGTGAGAACATCAAGTTTCAATTACTATCTCGCATTAAACAAAGTAGTACATTTGCCATTCAGCTTGACGAATCTACTGATAATACAAATAATGCTAATTTAATGGTTTTTATTAAATATCAGTACCATTTCCAGCTTCATGAAGATATGCTGTTTTGTAAAAATCTTTCTGGAACTACAAAAGGAGTCGATATATTTAAAAAGGTAAATGATTTTTTTTTCGAAAATGAACTTGAATGGCAAAAATGTATTGGTGTTTGCACTGATGGTGCAGCAGCTATGACTGGAAACATTTCAGGATTTATATCAGAGGTAAAAAAAGTTTGCCCGAATGCCAGACACGTTCATTGTATTATCCATGGAGAAAATTTAGTTTTTCGAAGGATGGGAAATGAACTAAATGAAGTATTGTCAGATGTTTCTACTATAGTAAATTTCCTAAAACGCCAAGCTACTTCTTCAAGATTATTTCGCATTTTATGCAAAGAAATGGGCTCCAATTATGAGAGTCTCTTGTATCATACAGAAATAAGATGGCTATCACGTGGAAAAGTTTTAAAAAGAATTTTGGAATTAAAAGATGAACTTCGAATATTTCTGTTGGATAAAAAACTAAATTTAGCAGCTCATTTTTGTGATCAAAATTGGATGTGTCTTATCTCTTATCTCGCAGATTTTTTCGATAAAGTAAATGAATTGAATCTTTCGCTTCAGGGAAAAAGTACTAATATATTAATACTTAATGCTAAACTTCAAGCTTTTCAAGAAAAACTCTCCGTATGGTCTAAAAGTGTTATGCAAGGAAATACAAATATGTTTATTTCTTTACATGATCTTATTGAAGAAAATAATATATCATTATCAACAGGACTTAAAAAAACGATTATGAATCATCTTACAGAATCAATTAATTTCTTTGAAAAATATTTTCCAAATTTAAATCGAGATAAAGAACACGACTGGATAAGAACACCATTTAGTAATAATTTACAATTTGGTCATCTTCCCTGGAAATCACAAGAAGAATTAATTGAGGTGAGATCAGAATCAACACTTGAATCGGAATTTTCTAGTAGTGATATTTCACAATTTTGGATAAAGCGAGAAAAGGAATATCCTTCATTAACAAACATGGCCTTAAATATTCTGGTTCCATTTGCAACGACTTACCTCTGTGAATCTGCATTTTCATCGTTATTATTAATTAAAAACAAGCATAGATCATGCTTATCACCAGAATCTTTAGAAAATAATCTTAGAATAGCAATTTCAAATATAACGCCAGATTTAGATTTTTTGTGTAATAATATTCAAGCACATCCATCGCATTAAATTTTATTGTTTTTATTTTCAACTTTTTTTAATTTCTTAATATTACTGTAATGTTGAGCATTGTTTTTAGTTTTATTTGAATATATTTTTTGTTTTCAACTGTTTTATTATTGTTCGTATTAATTATAAAGGTGTATATAAAAAATGTGATAAGCATAAACTTTATATGTGTATAGTAAAATAAACATACATATATAAAATAAAAAAGCTCTTTTATAATCAATCCCAGGTTTTCAAAATAAAATTCAGGGGGGCCGTGAGTTTCAGATTTAAGCTAGAGGGGAGCCGGGGCATCAAAAAGTTTAAGAAGCACTGGTCTAGACGTTAGTTTCAGAAACGATGGTAAATAAATAAAATGACTTTATTTACGAAGTTATTGACGGTCGAACACCACACAAGGGTCATAAATTGTCTTTATGGAATCTTAAGAAAACGAGCATAAAAACCAGACTAAACATCTGGCAACCCCTACCTAGCGCCAGGTCTAAAATTCCTTGGGAATGCCCACTGTTCCAGGAAATGGGTAAATGCACTGTGTTACTAAATCTTAAATGTTTGCTGCATGTTAAATATTCGCTAATTGTACCAATTTTGATAACTTAAGAGCTAAATCGAATTAAATTAAGCAAGAATGAATAAATTAAGGTAACGATTAGTAGGATTTACCAATGTTCTTATTTTCATTAGTATAAATTTCTGTATTAAAATTCCTGCAACGCATTTAGCTCAAAAACGATAGATTTTAGTGCATATTGGTGGGGATAAGCTAAGTAAAAAACAGTACAACTCCTGATAACTGGAAGGGGTTTAATAAGTGACAAATCAGCATATTCAAAGATCACCCCACCAAATATACTAATTTAAGTAACAAATTAACGAACACAAAACCTCTAACATCCTCCCAAATTATACTAGGTCCACCACACGATTTGTCCATCCCAAAAAATAGGCGGATTTACCCATCCAGTACCCCGCGAAAGCGTATAAAAGGCAATGTTTTACAGTAAACCAGGTTCACTTTTTTGAGAACCATTTCTTTGGGACCTAGCGATAGATGTGCTCTCCACAAAGCAATTTGTAGGCAGGGCACTCCGTCAGTCAATATTTCCAAATTTGCGTTAAACTCCGACTTAAGGATCGATGTTTTCTCCCAGAAGAAATTCTGAGGCAGGGAACTCCCAGAGTCATTGTTTCTAAATTTGCGTAAAAATTGTAACGACTAAATGATAGATGTCCTCTCCACAAAGCAATTTGTAAGGCAGGGAACTCCGTTAGTCACCTTAACAAACGTGTATTTTTATTAGTAACCAATTGCGCGATACTTTTCCGGCCTCACATAATATCTAAATTCCTCTAACTCGGTACTCCGCTGAATAACATTTACCTGACTAACAACGTTCACGCAACGTTAAAGAAATTAATCCTCCTTCTAATAACACGCCGCTTGCAGTACCCAAAATAACAATACGCTATCCCAAAAGGGTATTGTCCCGATCCGGTATGAACTCCAAAGTTTAGAAATATTAAACCACCTGTTCCACAACCCCAAACTATTCACTAGTTCCTCAACCAACACCCGGTATAACCCCTAACCTAATACCGAAATACTAAATTTAACTACCCTATATCACGTACAGTACATCCCGAAATAATTAACCCTAGATAAAAAACAATTAACCCTAAATAAAATTACTCCTACAAACTGCAAACTTCAAATACTAACACTCGCCCGCTCCAAAATAACTAACTCCACCGCATTTGTGACAATAGCTAAACTACGATTTTTAAACGTGAATAAACAAAATATTTAAAAAATCTTCTTGTTTTATTCAACGCCTATTTTAACGATAGCTGTCCTAATTACTGGAGGTACCCGGTCCACAACGCAGCGGGGTCTAACGCTAGAGACGACGAGCACGAGCCCAAACATCTGTTTAACATCTTCACTACCCTCAATAATGCGCGTAGTAGCATAACAAAGTTTTACCGAAGGGAGCACAAGGCTTTCACTACAATAAGGCAGTGGCGTACGCTACAGTACTGAGAACCAACAAAAAGGGCGAACGTGAGGTTGTCCACTGTTTTCAGTCTATAGTTGACTACAGCATTTATAAGGGAGGAGTAGACCGTTTTGACCAGCGAATGTCTTTACAATATTGCCTGGAAAAGCCGTCGCTGGTGGATCAAACTTTTTTATTATTTTACGGAAGCAGCCATAGTTAACGTTTACATTTTGTATCGAGAAAAAACAAAAACTAATGCCTCGAAAAAAATTATTGACTCAACTTCAATTCAGATGTAAACTAGCAACGCAACTTATTTCCACATTTACTGCTCCGAAAAGAAAGGGCCCCCCTGTAGCATTAGGGACTTTACATGGCGAGGGGCACTTTCCCGAAAAAACCACATCACGCAGGTGCAAAGAATAAGCTAAAAGAGGACAATAAAAACGAAGCAGTGTTCAGTGTATGAAATGCAAAGTGGCGTTATGTACTGAATGCTTCGCACCGTACCATAAATGAGATATTGTTTTTTTTTTCCAATTAAGTAGAGGTAGTACTTATGTATAGGATTTTGAGCAGGATTTCCGCTTTTAAACTTCCAAATGAGTTATCACTCAAGGCAACCTAGTAAATTTAAGGAGAGGAAGGCTGTGCCAGTTGAGCATGAGCCGGAATATGGTTATTATAATCGGATGAGAGATTTCCAAAATGGCCAGCGTGAACGAAAGCCCACTTATGAAAAGCCTAGACCAGCACCGCCGCGGCGGAGTAGGTCACAGAGAGAGCACGATAATGTGAGGAAAAACGCTTTTCGACTAAAGAAAGGCGAAGAGTGGAGTCATTAACAACTGACAAACTTGAAAGAACTTGTTGATTGGTTTTGATAGCATCGAGGTAAATCCAGGCCAAGAAATACGAAACAAACGCGCGTCGTGCCAATTCCTGTATTCACTCGTGGAGTAGGGTTCTCCGTTTAAGAAACCTTTACCCGAGTCAATAGCGTACAGAGAAACAGAGAAAAGTTAAACATGACAGTCTATCAATTTTACAGAGTACAACTTGCCATGTTTGAGTACTGTATACATAAAAATCGCATTTCTTCCAATCTCGGTCATCCATCTAGAATGTAGATGGTACGATGCAGCTGCTTTTGAGCGGTTTAAAACTAGCATTATTTCTATTAACCCTTCTGTCTAGACATAGGTCTGTCCAGACCTATTTCACCATAAAGTAATGTGAAAATAAAAAAATATGCCAGCTGATGACTAGTCTTTCAATGATATGCTCAATAAATGTGCTTAGAAGCGTATTATGAAGGATTAACTAAATTATCGATTGTTTTTTTAATTTTTATGGACAATTTTGTAAGTGAAGTGCTCTTGGCTACACCATACGGCTGCCCAGACCTGTACGCACTAGATTTAATTACTCAGACGTGACGTGCTTATGGCTACACCATAGGTCCGCCCAGATTTTGTCTGTTAGAACTGGATATCTCATTGTCGTCGTTCTTTTCAGGCTCTAGGTTTTATTATTTCAGTTTAGTTTGTCAACTGCAGTGTAACTGAAAGAAATCAAATACTGTTCTACTTCTGTACAAAGTTTTTGTTAGTTTACGTGTTTTATGGTTTGTCATAGTTATGATCATTATTTTTTTGTTGGACAGTCAAGTAGCGAAATGAGTGAGTTTGAAGAACTTTCCCACGACAAGTTAGATCGGTAAGTTTATTTACAGTTGAACATTCTAAAATTATTTGCTACAATTTTTCTGTTTTTAGTATGATGGAAGATGAAAGAGGACAATATTACCTACGTATGTTGGAATATCTTGATCGGGAAACTTCAGATATAGAAAGTGAAGGGGAAGATGGAGATGATAACTATGTACCAGATTCATGCAGATATGGAGATATTTCTGATATTGAGGAAGGGTTTGTTGTTGAAGGTCCAGTTAATGCCGAAGTCAGTGACGATGAAGATGAGATCGAAGAATTGCGTGCTCGGAACATTGCATTGCCGCAACAAAATACAGAAAACCATTTTGTAACGCGTGATGGTTTTGCATGGAGTAAACTAGAGCCTACAGATTCACGTGTTTGAACCCTCAACATTTTGCGTCAAACAGGTGGAACGGTCAAAAGGTCACCGTTTTCTGATCCATTCGTCATTTTTCAGGAATTGATTACCATTGATATGGTAGTTATAATAACGGGATAAACGAACAGAAAAGCAATGGAAGCAACGGCGAAGTTCAACAGCGAGAAAAACCCAATCAAACCAAAATTTTGAAACTTAGTAACTGAGAAAGAACTGTATGCATGCGGCTAGAGTCAGCCATTCAAATCACCAACATACAAAATAACTGTGGCAAACCGATGCACTACCTGTATTTAGGGCTACAATGTCGCTGCAACGCTTTTGGGCTATTTTGGGCTATCAGCCGTTTTATTCGCTTTGATGACCAAAGAAGTCTGTGGCAAGACAAAAGACCGATAAAGCTTCACCAATTAGGGACATATGGACAATGCTAAACGCCCAGCTCGGATCTGTGTACACACCAAAATCTGTGATTACTGTGGATGAACAACTTTTCCCATATAGAGATCATACGAAATTTACTCAGTACATTCCCTCTAAACCGGCAAAGTATGGAATAAAAGTATGGTGGGTCTGTGATTCTTCAAAAAATTTTCCTTTGAAAGGAATTCTGTACACCGGCAAAGAAGCTGAACAGCCCAGAGACATAAACCAAGGGGAGAAAATTTTGCTGGATATCACAAGTAAATATTCAATGTCAGGCAGAACTGTAGTTGCCGACAATTTTTTCGCTGCACCTAACCCTAGACTAATACACCAGGGTCAATTTGACCCCGCGTCGTTTTAGTGCGTCAACCGTCTGCGCATCTTGCACTCTAGCAATTTGTCACAGCTTTTAAATTCTCTTTAGTGTACGAGAATACAGTATAGCACACGGACGTCTGTTGATTTACTCAAATAAGGTACGTACGTTCGTTATTTTGTTATTATGGTGCCTGTCCACGTGAGAGTAAACTACTCTCGATAGCAGCGTCGCCAAGGATACAGCCCCTGAGAGTAACTCGCGATTGGCTGTATCCTTGGCGACGCTGCTATAGAGAGTAGTTTACTCTCACGTGGAAAGGCACCATTAGGGTCTCAATGACCCTGGAATACTAGATTTGCACTAAAAATTTAATTTATAAATTTAAGGTTTTCATGCTATAAGAACCAATAATGTCTAAAAACTATTTGTCAGAAGCGGAATTAGCCGCTGCTATAGAAGATGTTCTCAACGAAATTGAGGAAAATACAACTGCATTCGATTCCATTGACTCAGAAGATTCTGATAATATTTCTATGGCGTGATATCCTAAGTGAAGTATCGGTAGAGGAGTTGTCTGCAGATGAAGATATGCCGGAAGAAGATAAAGCTCTGCGAAAACTATTCGGAAAAAATGGATACGAATGGAGCTCTCGTACTCAGATAAGGAGGGGCCGACCACTAATTAGAAACTATGTTTCTGAACATCGGCAAGTAAAAGATGCTGCAAAAGAGCTTAAAACTTCTTTTGAAGCTTGGAAATTTATATTTAGTGACAATATAATTAGCAAAATACTGATTCACACAAATGAGGAAATATATCGTCAAGCTCCTCAATACAAGTCGGCCAGTTTTGTCAAGCATACAACTTTGTAATCGGCGCTGTCGCTTTGTACCCACGCGTCTCTTCATTGACGACTTGGGAATATCTCTCTTTCAGGTCCCGTCAGTCAATATCCCAGACGCTGTGTGGAGACCAATTCCGTCTCGTTACCTTGCATAGATAAGTCCACTCTTGGTGGCCTCATGGCTTTGATAGATGACATGTCAGCCACAACCACAATGCTTGCTACATCTTTAGTCAAGATCAATAACAGCCTAGATCTATCTCAGGACCCTCAAAACCTATATTTTGGAGATCAAGATAGCGCTAGACCTGACCTCTTGAAGAGATCCACTTTACTCTCAGCTCTAAATATGGGAATAGCGGTCTCAAACATTGTGATTCATGATACACTAAAACAACTTAGTGAAGCTAGAACATCCTATGCTGGATATTTATTCAAATCTCAGTGTCAAGCTATGGTAAATACATGGGATAGTTCATAGTATCAAACCTACACAAGGAGGGAAACTGCGTGTAACCAGAAGTTTAGAAGAAGATGGTGGTTACCCTTTCATGTATCATAATCACCAACAACCAACTACTATTCAAGAACCCAAAGCGCTTCTAATAGGAGGTATTCCAGTGCTATCCCAACTACTGGCACTCACTTAATTCACTCCACAACTAACAACTACCAACGAGTGGATCCTCAGCGTGAGGAAAACAAAGATGATTATACAACAAAACCCTATAACTCATCTAAGACTGCGGTATACTGTCGCGAATGCGATTTCTATATTTTGTATTTTCTGTGTTTTGTATTTGTGTATTTCGTATCTCGTATGGATCCAATAATAATTGTAGTTTGTATTACTTTTAGGAGATTGCGAATAACAAGGGGACGAATGCGTAAGCCTTGTGGTTAATGACACAAGCCCGATAAGGAAGATGCATTAAGCATTTCCTTGAAAATGTTAGAGTCAGCATAAAAGTTATCGTGGTTAATGATCTCAGAGAATGCACTCATGCCATTCTCTGAAAATGCGTTTTTCTGCAATTTGGTAAAAGGCTGACGTTAACTTCCCCTGTTATTACAAAAGAGTCTCATGAAGCGTGGTCGTTTCAAAGAATGCGTAGTCGTAAAGCTTGTCAAAATATATCCATATAGACTGATTTATATGTTGGTTGGCGTCACTCGCCTTCTTGGTATCAATCTTGGGGAGTAATCCCCTATGAGGTAATTTAAGATAAGTCTTAAGGAAATGTCAATAATTCCATGTAAGGGAACTGAGTTGCTCTTGGATCGTGCGTTGCTATTGGCTGGAAAGTCTGATAAATAGGAAGGATCCGAAAAGTCGTAGAGAGTCTCCGACGCGTCCTCCAGAGTTCCTGACGAAACTCTGCCCGAGTCCGAGTTGATGTTTGGTGAATAGTTCGAAGTGCCAAAGTGTCTCAGCATTCCCTGGATCAGCCGTTCCATTTGCCGCTCCAGAAGCCGCTCTCTTCAGTCGTACCAGCCTCCAGGCCTCTCAGGCTCCTCGAGTAAACTCAGTCTCCCAAAGCAACAACATGTATTCGATGTAAGTTCTTTTTATCAATATATTATGTGGAGTAAGATCCCGACTTTAATTCAATTATCTTAAGTCACGCATGCTATGCCCCATTAGCCCTTTAGCCCAATTAGCCCAATAACTTGGGATCGCGACAATACCAAGATCAACCCTTTAAGCCTCATTTGGAGAATTACATTGATAAATCTCATCGTGGTGTTGCAGACCAACTGGCAAATAAAATATTTGCAGTTGGCAACAGAGACATTGAAGATTACCAAGCGGATGTGGCATTTTCTACAGGTACCATGACCTGTCCTGATCCAACACTTTTACAATCTGACTACCTCTATATATGTTACCACTCGTATGACTACAAAAATAAATGTGAGTATGTGAGAATGACAACAGATACTATATTAGAGTTTTTTGAGAAAGTAATGCCATTAAGACTCACTAGACATCACCACGCATATAGGCATAAGCGGTGCTCTTTTTGGCTTATATTACACACTAGGAAGCCTTAGAGTGTCTAATCAGAATTTAGAAGTCTCATGGTCAAATGAGTATGGAATAAACATATGCAGAGCTACTATGTCTCTAAAAAGATTTCAGTTTTTGACATCATGCTTGCGATTTGATGATAAAAATACTAGATCCCAAAGAAGAGAACGTGATAAGTTCGCATCAATTCGAGAAATTTGGGATATGTTTATAAACAATTGTAAACAGTATTATACGCCTGGAGAATATTGCACTATTGATGAGCAGCTTTTAGGTACTCGCTCCAGATGTCCATTCAAAATGTACATGCCTGCAAAACCTGACAAATACGGCGTAAAAATTCTTATGATGAATGATGCCACAACGTTTTACATGGTAAATGCGATACCATACGTAGGAGGTGTAATTGACAAAGATGACAATGAATCAGTTCCAGAGTATTATGTCAGAAAACTTTCTGAACCTATTTATGGCAGTTATCGTAACATAACTATGGATAACTGGTTTACGTCTATACCAATGGCACAAAAGATGTTGGTTGAACGCAAGCTAACCATTTTGGGAACAGTGAGAAAAAATAAAAGGGAAATTCCTAAAGAATGTCTCACCAAAACAACAGCTGGGACATCATTATTTCTACATGACTCCAACAAAACTCTCCTATCCTACTCACCAAAAGATAACAAAAAAGTGTTAGTTTTCTCCACGATGCATTGTGATAACGGAATTAACGAAGCAACTGGAAAACCCAACATGATAGTTGCATATAATAAAACAAAAGGTGGGATAGACAGTTTTGACCAATTATGTCATTCATATACAACAGCGAGAAAAACGAATCGATGGCCAATGCGTGTTTTATGGAATGCTTGATCAGGCAGGTATAAATTGTCGAGTTCTTCATTTTGTTGCCAATTCTGATTTTAATATTGTCAAGTCAAAAAAGAGAGCCGTGGTGGCTTCACCAAATATCAACAACAGCCTCGAAGGCAGCCACAACAACTACAGAGAGAACAACATCAAGATGATGTTGAGCCAGCTCAATCTTCCCAGAAAGTGGAAAACTGGCAGGAAAAGAGACAACGATCTCAGAACTGGAGGCAGAAGATCAACCAGAAAGTTATAGAAGAATTCGCTACACAAAACATTCTTAGTTTAAAATCAAATCTTTTCAGTAAATTTAGTAGTGTAAGCGATGCTTTGAAGACGGCACAGGTTGAACCCCAACCTCAAGGTATTAGACTGAGTTTCAGCGTGCGAGGATTAGGTTTAACATTGTTTGAGTGTGCGTCGATAGTGGTGATGCAGATGCCCGACATTGATTTCCCCATCCACTCCTTGTTCCGTGTTAGCTTGCTACAGTTAGCAGCTAAATATGACATAGTGCGTCTAAGTAGTGAAGCTGATTTTTCCGAACAATAACCGCAACCTAATTAAAGGTGCTTAATTAATTCAAACTAAGTTTATTTAAGCAGAAAGAGTAAAGTTATGGTTCTAATATTCTAAAAAGTACAAAACATCGAGTGTCAATTTTTGAACTTCACAAATTGTGAGTGTCCGTAAACGTGTTAAAATCTATGTGGGCAACGGATGGTACAGGCAGAGATCTTTTCAGATGTACGATGCAACTTGCACGTTTCTTGTTTCTTTTATCTGTCCTAAGAATCGATAATCATTTGACCAGATCAGAGAGAGTGAAACAAAACAAACTGGCTGCTATTTCGGATTTATTTGACCGGTTTGTAAGAAATTTTAAGGAAAATGTTATACCTGGCCCTAAAATGACGGTGGATGAAATGCTAGTTTCTTTCAGAGATAAATGTTCTTTTAGAATGTATATTCAAAATAAGCCCGCCAAATATGGGATTAAAGTTCAAATTTTGGCAGACGCAGAAACACATTATATGATCAATGCAAAAGTCTATACTGGAAAAAGTTTGAATAAAACTGAGAAGTCTACTTTATGATAAATACACACATAGTTGAAAGTTTAAATGTATTCAGTATGATCTAAGATAGTCTAAGTATTATTTAAAAAAAATTTCACCAACATAAATTAATTCTATTCAAAGTGAGATTTTCCACTAAAATGGCGCGACGTGGGGCGGTTACGATACACAGATAAAAATGGTAGGTAGGAATTTTTTTTTTGATCCTAAAAAAATGTCCCGCATTCAGTTATCCAAAAGTTGGCAGCCTTAACTTTATCCCATCCAACTGAAGTTGTGCTTCGAATGGTCAAAACAATTGAAAACACCAACAGAAACGTCACAGGAGATAACTGGTATACGTCTGCAGAATTAGTCGACGAACTGAAAAAGAAGAACTTAACTTACGTCGGTACCGTAAAAAAAAATAAAAGAATGATTCCCCCAGAATTTCTTCCCAACCGACAACGTCCAGTGGACTCATCGAATTTTGGGTTTACTGCGGCGAAAACGTAGGTGTCGTACGTACCGAAACGAGGAAAGTCAGTCATATTGATCTCCAGCATGCATCATGATAACACTATTGACAAAGATACTAAAAAACCTGAGATAATATTATTTTATAATAGCACCAAGGGAGGTGCCGATGAGCTGGACGAAAAATGTGCCACATACTCAACTTCCCGAAGAACAAGACGTTGGCCTATGGCAATTTTTTTTACAGTATTTTGAATATTTCAGGAGTAAACAGTCGTGTTTTGTACCAATATTCAAAAAACATAAAAATTACAGGTTATAATTTTTTGAAACAACTGGGAATAGAGCTGTACACACCTCACATGAAGCGAAGAATCTACAACAAGAATGGTCCTCGAAAACTGAGTTCTCTTGCGGCAGACATACTTGGAATTACTATGGATCAAGAAGTCAATCCAGTAGCAACAAGAATTATCCAAAAGAAAGCGATGCGCAATTTGTCCAATAAAAAAAGATCGCAAGACAAATGCTTGCTGTGCCGTATTAAAATTACCTATTTGCATGCAGTGAGTGATCAAAATTTGTCCAAACTGTAAATAAGTTTATTTTTTTAAAGTACTAATATTAGAAGATGTTAAACGAAATTCATGTTAACAATAAAGAATAACAGTTGCTTTGTTTATTACATAATTAATTATTGGGTCACAGTGACCCGTCAGTAGCAGTTATGGAATATGTATTTGTCGGTAGCAGTTACGGGTTAAAAGGAATTCTCAAAAAAAAGTGCAAGAGTATGGCGTACCATTCGAAGGTGGCTTAACTACATTAACCTGTGTTATAAAACGTATGGGTTTTAAGATCCACAAACCTCGGCACAATAGGTACGAATTAGATTCCCTTTTACAAGAACATGGGCATAACTTACTTCGTTTACCACCATATATATCACCTAACACTGAATCCAATTGAAGAAATATGGGCTCGGGTAAAAAAAAACTGGGTGGCCAGTTCGAACGTCACATTTAAACTAAAATATGTGGAAAAATTATCAGTTAAAAAATTTAATGCAATGGCGAAAGAAGAATGGGCCATAGAAACGGCAGCTTTTATTACTGTAAATACGGGTGATTCAGATGATGATAGTGACGAAGATAGTGTTGCTTCCTTGTCAGATGGTAACGAAGACTAAAATTATTTTGTATATGTGCACTTGTAATAATGAATGTATTTTATTTTCTTAACAATCTTAAAAAACTGTATTATAAGTTTATTAATCTGTAACCACCATAATTTGTTATGGTTTTAGTAATAAATTTTTTGAAATAAAATTATTAGTTTCCTTCTAAAAATACCCATTGCTACGATACTGGTACCGTTAATTCACGCAGATCTGTGGCCACGCCTATGTACCTGTGAAATCGGGCGGACTCTTAACAAAGTTGTTAAGCCTACTGAAGTAAAAAATTTAGTAACCGTGAGATCGGGCGTAGTTGTCGGTGAAAAAGTGGACAAAAACACAAAAAGGTTTTAGGAAGCGTAAGAATGAAGGAGGAATATAATGTTTCTAGTTCCTCCTCCTCCAGTTCGATGAATAAGATCCAAAATGAGAACGATTAGGAGAATATCACATATACATAGGTAATATATTGAATGCTGTAGAGCGAGGATTGATATTAAACTGCATTAGCGCTGACGTGTCAATGTCTCGCGGTATTGCAGCAATTTTCGCTGATGGATTCCCTGATGACAACGTTAATATGATATGCGTAGGAGTAAAAGTAGGTGATTTTCTACGGTATGGTAATCAGAAGAACGAAATTGCTAGAGGATATTTCATTTCTAAGACTAAGAAACAACAATGGAACTCAAAAATTGCAGACCTTGATTTCCGCACGGCTCCCGTTTTTAGCAAACCTTCAAAACCTTAACGGGACAAAAAAGCCGTCCCCCTCGCCACCTCATTCACAATAACGTCCACACTACCGACCCAATGGAAGTTGCCAACATATTTTTTAACACCCTGGCATCAATTTGCCGTCCACTCACAGGCCATCCATTTGACCCCATACATACCCGACGTATCGAAAGAGCAGTAGAAACCCTTAATCTTCACCCATTACGTCACCCGCTCCCTAACCCCGAAAACAGTCCTTCTCTCTGACATTTCTTCGGAAGACACAATCCATGCCATTCATCGAGGAAAAAACTCCGCCCCTGGACATGACACTATCACGCGTCGTGTCATCCGACATCTACCTGACCCAGTCATAGACTTCTTAACCAACATCTTCAATGCCTGTCTTCGAATAGACTACTTCCCGTCGGCTTGGAAGACAGCCACAATCGTTATGATCCCCAAACCGAACAAACCCCCGACTAACCCAAAGTCCTACAGGCTCATCCCTTCTGGCAGTTCTGGGAAAGACCTCGAGCGAATTCTCACGGACCGTTTGGGCGTCTTCTCTTTGAACCTTCAACTCAACCCCGACTCTCAGTTCGGTTTTCGACACCAACGTTCCACTGCGGACCCCATATTCAAACTTCTGACCCACTTTACCAACGCTCTTCTCCAAACGCTGCACGGCGGCGGTCTTTCTAGACATCGAAAGAGCTTTCGACACCGTATGGCACACCGGCCTTCTCTACAAAACTTAACTCCTTTAACGTCCCAATAAACTACATTCGTCTCATAAAGAGCTACCTGTACACAGTTGTTTCTCTGACTTAACTATCAAGTGATAAGTAATTCTCAAGACTGCATTTATAGCGGAGTACGCAATGCCGTAATTCACAGTTTTCCACAAGTTCTTCGTTATAACGCCGACAACTAGTACTGCTCGAGACTGTGCATTATCAGAAGAGCACGCAACGCCGTGATGCACAGCTCTCGCTAAGTTCTTCGCCAACCGCCGTCCTACGCTTAAGAAACCACCGTTACTCGCCCGATAACACCATCACCAAATATTACCAACGTTCCCTTGTTAAGCACTTCGAGCTCTACGGACTTAGTACCAGCAGCACACTATCCTTTTTGACCACTACAGAAAGCAATGACTTGCTTGTTCGGCCATCTACCTCTAGACTAGAGCCATTAATGAAAAAAACGCGAAGATAACAATACAGACGAACTTATTCCAACATCCGTAATTAAGGTAGCCGCCGAAAAATAAATTCTAAGTAAAATATTATACAACGAAATAAGTCGATTGCCAATCCTCAAACCAAAAGTAAGCAAAAGAAAACAAAATTCAAAAGTTTTAACATTTAACAAAAATTTCACCAAATTATTTGAAGTAAAGAGAAATTCGAATAAAAGACCTGTGGCATCAGTGAAAGGGGAAAAAAAATCGACAAAACGAAAAAAAAAAACAACCAAACAGACTATCTTTATCGGAAGATGACGATGATGAGGTAATATTGTCATCTTCCGAAGAAGTGTTCTGATGATGATGCTTGTGTTAAGTGCCTAGAGTGGTATTACAATATCAAAGTCAAATGTGACTAGATTCAGTGCACTTAAGACTTAATGTCCTGGTTGGTTGCATGAAGATTGCACTACGTTTGGAAATAAATGTAAGAAGTGTGGAGTAACGAATAAGGAAAAAGAAAAGAAGACTATAAAACTCATTAGGGCACATTTACACAAATGCATCGGTTGAATGTGCTCCACTACTGATTTTTTTTTAGTTCAATTTTCATTATATGTATGATTTGTATTTTATTATTTTTTGTTTTGTTAATAATAATTGTTATAATTCGCTTTTTATTTCAGTCTGGCGAATTGTGGGCCACGTTACCCTGAGTAACCCTATATAGTAAAGCTCCGCTAATCCCAACTTCCCCTAATCCGGATGACCTTGTAATCCGGACAAAATTAAAAAATGTAAATTTTATATTATGTACCTTGTAATCTGGATCAACCACGGATCCTCTAATCCGAATCGCATGTCGTTTGTTTTCGTTGCATATATATAAATTTCTCGCCTTATGGAATAGTACGGGGAATCGATTAAGTCTGGAATACATATAACGGAACATCTTCGAATCAGTACGAATCAACATGGCACCAAAGAGGCCACACAAAACGTTAACTCTCGCCGAAAAGCAGGATATATTGCTAAAGTTGAATAGTGGCGTCAGCGGAAAAGCGCTAGCAAATAAATATGGTGTCGGAACGTCCACAGTTTCCGATGTAAAAAAAAAATAAGGAAAAAGTAATCGGGTACGTACTATTCTTTTTCCATTAAACGGTCATTTATTAATGGTGTGTATTGTACATATTTACAGCTACATTGCAAGTTGTGTCTCGACACCAAATAGAAAAATTGTGAGGAAACCAGAATATCCAGACATGGAAAATGAATTATACAAGTGGCTTCAGATGCAACGAGAAAGGCATGCAACTATCACAAGTATTTGAAGGGAAAAGGCTATTCAAATTTACTCTAAATATTATAATGACAACAAATTTATTGCAGAGGGTGGGTACATAGGTTTAAAAAGAGACATGACATTCGATTCGTCATTTGAAAGTGGTTGGAGATAAACTATCTAGTGATTCATCTGCTGTGCAACCTTTTCTACGAAAATTCACCAAAAAAATGAATGAGCTGAACCTACTATCAAACCTAATATGCAACGCAGATGAATCTGCATTATTCTGGAAACCTATCTGATCGAACATTAGTGCATGCCAGGGAAACAACTGCTCCAGGGTGAAAAACTTCGCAAGAGAGAACAACTTTTCTTGCCTGCACAAACGGCGATGGTACCCATAAAGTCAAAATGATGGTCATTGGAAAAGAAAGAAATCCCAGAGCTTTTAAGAACTGCGCTAGCCTTCCAGTTGAATACCACTCAACAAAAAACGCCTGGATGACTTTTACCCTAGGTTAGGCACTTGGATTTCCAGGCCAATAAGATCAAAATGTCTTTCCGCGAGAATCGAAATAGATTCAAAGCTACCCATGCGTACGATGATCCTGCTCAGAGATATGGAGAGCAGAGGAAGCTAGTCGAAGCAGACAGCTTAACCGTTATCCTCGCGGCAAATCAACAAAGAATAGAGGAAGAGGAAATTTTAGCAGAAATGAAAGTCGTGTAATCGCCCAGCGAAGGGAAAAATCTATGATGAAAACGACTTATCTGAGGAATTAAAGAAGAAACTATTCCCAAGTACAAAAGGTGAAAGCGCCCAAGATCGTTTGGACTCTTACAATACCATGAAGCCATAACGATTACAGTGACCACACGCGCTATTGGCTTTGGCACAGCATACTTTTTCCGTGCCTTAGTTTCACCCTAGGTTAGGGGAACTTAGGGCCCCAGGGGGGAGACTAATCTTGGAAGGTACCGGGGTGGCTAGTCAATCCCTAGACCGTCCGGGAACCTTCACGTGGTGCCCCTGTTTAAACCAATCTCAGCGGATCTAGACAGACAAGTCGATAAAACATCCTGACCGGCTGTAGTTTCGTGGCTTAGGTCCTGCACAGGTAATAAAAAAACGAAGCCGGTGAACCATGAACTATGGTCACCGACAGAACCATGCACTCTGCTGTTTGTGGACATGTCTCACGAGCAAAGTGCGGTTTTTAATTTTTTTTTGGAAAACGGCTCGTTCAATTTTGTTCAAATTTTAGTATGTTATAGAGTTGATTTTTCTTAGTATAATGCCGTTTGTCTCAACTATTTTGAAGTTTTGTTGAAAATTCATCACCAAAGTAAATAAATATTTGTAATACTGTTTTTCAATATATTTTTGCTTGGCAGTTTTTTGATTGCCGAAATAACCTTTCCATGTTTAATTCCTTATGGGGAAGGTTTTTGGTGGGCTATAGTTACTATATAAGCAAATGATTCTGTTCGTATGACAGTATTGTGTTGTGCACTGTTCAGAATATAACATACCATGATTGGAAAGGTGCGTAAAACGCATTTAATTATTATGTTATCTGATACATCGTGACTTCTTCCAAAGTATATCTGTCAATAAATGTTTATTGATTAGTTTAAGTGTTTTGCGATTTAAATGTTTCATGTAAATTAACAATAAAGAGCTTTTATTGTAATTAAAGTTTTTCGAGTATATTTTGTTTGATAAGATATTAAAATAATTTTTATAAAATATTTTTTCAAGTAATTAACTTAATAGGTTTTCCAAAATAAATGTTCATTAAACAGTTACTACAAGAAAATTTTTATTTCGGATTTTTCAAGCATCTTTTTTCTCACTTTTTTAGTTTGTGTTTTATTAAAAATGATTTACCAAAGACGGTTTTCCAAGTTAATTTTCATTGAACAGTTCTTTAAATGTTTCTCTTAACCGTACTCCGGCGGAAGGGGGCCGCTGCAGCCCTAGCTATTTTCAAATTAATATATAGTTTGTCATAAATGTATGACGTTAGCAAGCCTCTATGTATTCCCGTAACATATGGAAATAATGTGAAATTTAATAAAAAAAATTTAAAAAAATCTTTAAAATATCGTGTTTTTAAAATTCTTAAAATTCTTCTATAGGCAGCGGTGGAGGGCCGCAGCCGCCCTCACGTCAATCGAGTGTTTGCTGCCGTAGTGAGTTGCTGTTTCTGCGTCTAACGTCTGTTTATTGCTTTATTGAGTTATTAAGGTACGTACATATATACTTTATTTACAAATATAATAGATGTTTAATCCATAATCAATCTTACACCTAACGGTAAAAAAATAATGATTAAATAAAAATAAAAAATCCATAAATCGTTATTATTTTTAGAGGTTATAATGTCACGACGAATTTTGACTGACGATGAAATTCGTAAACTTATCGAATGTGAAGATTCAGACGACGACCAAGACAACTGCAGTGATGATACAGATGAATCTGGTCATGAAAGTGTTGATGAAAATGTCGACGATGTTCTAAGCGAAGCTGAAGATGATGACAATTCCACGCCCACAATTGCTAATACAGTTACGGGGACTACTACCGACACTCATCCTCCAGCGAAAGATCATACCTTATGGTTTAGTAATCCTCAAATTTCGGGAAAAACTCCAGCACACAATATTATAAAAGGTGCGGTTGATAAAATAATTTTACCACCAGGCACCACAATTGAGGAACCACTAGATATGTTTCGTTTGATCTTTTCTGATGATTCAATATCAATAATAGTAGATATGACAAATAAAGAGGCTGTTCGAGTACACACTGAAAAACAATATGAAACAATGTGGAAGCCAGTCGACTCCATTGAAATTCGTGCATTTATCGGAATATTATTGATGGCGGGGCATTTGAAATCTTCAGATGTCAACATAGAACGTTTGTGGAACAAGAAATATGGAATCACAATGTTTCGAGCCGCTATGTCGCGAGATAGATTTAAGGTAATCGATCGATATCTCAGATTTGATGATAAAACAACAAGAATGGAAAGGCGTGCTATAGATAAACTTGCCCCCATTAGACATTTATGGGAAAAAGTCAATAAGAATTTGGGAAAATTTTATATGCCATCATTCAATCTTACCGTAGATGAGCAATTGTTTGGTTTTGACGGAAAATGTCCATTTAAACAATATATGCCTTCAAAGCCAGAAAAATATGGTATACAAATATTTTGGATTAACGATTCTTTTAGTGGGTATCCACTGGGAGGAATGCCCTATTTGGGAAAAAAAGGAAACGAACGTGCTGTAAATCTTGGTGGACAAATAGTGGAAAAACTATGTTTTCCATATCATGGTACAAATAGAAACATAACATGCGACAATTTTTTTACTACAAAACAATTGGCTTTAAATTTAAAACAATGTGGTTTGACAATAACAGGAACGATAAGAAAAAACAAAACGTTTATCCCAAAAAATTTTCTTCCAAATAAGAGCAGAGAAGAATTTTCAACAATCTTTGGGTTTACAAAAACAATTTCTTCTTCTTCTTCTTCCTTCTTGACTATAGGCGATTCGCCTGTTTATTCTTCGTCCACTTGCCTATTGCTCTACGTTGAGGTTGTCGCTCCATCTTTTCCTAGGGCGTCCAACGCTCCTGCGTCCCAGTGGGGACTTATCGCGGGCGATTTTTACTATTCTCCCGTCGTCCATTCTATTAATATGTTCATTCCATTCTTTTCTTCTGTCTGTTACCCAGTTATTAATATCGTCTACTTTGCACGTTTTTCTTATTTCTTCATTTCTCTCCCTGTGTAGAAGTGTTTTACCCGTAATTCTGCGCAATACTTTCATTTCTGTTGTTTCTAGTTGTCTTTTAGTTTTTGACGTTTCTGGCCTGGTCTCCGCTGTATATGTCATGATAGGTCTAATTGTTGCTTTGTAGATTCTAGACTTGGCCTCAATTCCCAAGTTTTTGTTGCACCATATTGTATTATTTAGACATCCTGCTATCCTTGTTGCTTTAGTTGTTTGTTCCCTTACCTCTGCTTCCACATCGCCAAAGCCCGAAAGTTCTATCCCGAGATATTTGAATTTCATTTGCTGTTGGATAACCTCTCCATCGACTTCTAGTTTGCACCTCAAGGGTGTTTTTGAAGTTGTCATACATTTTGTTTTTGTGGAAGATATTGTCATGTTAAGTGATTTAGCTGTACAGTTGAACGAGTGTAAGAGTCTTTGTAAGTCGTCTTCACTCTCTGCAACGAGTGCAGCATCGTCGGCATAGCATACAATTTTTACCTCTCTATCTCCCATTTTGTATCCTCTCAATGATCGGACCTTCTGTATAATTTCGTCCATTATGATGTTGAAGAGAAGTGGGCTTAATGACTCCCCCTGGCGGATACCGCTACCAACTGGTATTGGTTCGGTAAGTCCTTCATCTAATTTTGCCTGTATTTGGTTTGCTGCATACATGTTCTCTATAGTCTTAATTATATTGTATGGGATTTGTCTATTATAAAGTATGTGTAGAACATCTTTTAGTTGGACTCGGTCAAACGCTTTGGTCAAGTCAATAAAGCACATATAGGCTGGCTTGGTAATGACGTTGGTATCATATGTGCCACAAAAAAGTAAAGCAGTAATTTTACTTTCTTCGATGCATCATACTAATATAACAGTAGAGGAAGAAAAAGGAAAACCAGAGATCATATTACATTATAACTCAACGAAAGGTGGAACTGATCTTATGGACAAAATGTTAAAAGTTTACACATGCAAAAGAAAAACAAACAGATGGCCTATGGCATACTTTATGAATCTTTTAGATGTATCTGCACTTGCAGCATACGTTTTATTTACAAAATTGTACGAAAATTGGAACATCAAAAAACACGATCGTCGTAACATATTTTTAGAAGAACTTAGTGAGACACTAATGTATCCTTACATGTTGCGAAGATATAAAAATATAAAACACACTGCATTAAAAAGAAGCATTACATCTGTTCTCAATCCATTGGATATAAGCACTATCGATAATCCTACGCAGCCGGAGAAAAAAAGAGGACGTTGTCATTTGTGCGATATAAAAAGGCTGATAAATCAATGTTGTGATATTTGTTTAAAAAATATATGTAAAGAGCATTGTAAAATAGTATGTAATAACTGTTTTAATAAATAAATAGTATTAATAAAAATTTTAATTCTTTTTTATATTAGCACTTTGAAACTGTCATTTTATTATGTGTTTGTAAAGAAATGTAATGATTTTTCATAGAAATTTCCAAATAGAAGTGCATTTAAATAATATAAATATGATTTATAAATATTAAGAAAATGATTATAAACTATATACCAAAATAATAATATATATAATAATTATTATTCCTATTGAATTCACGTCAAAGGGATAGGGGGCCGTTCGAGCCACCACCGTCGCTTACCCGACTGTATGCATCGCGCCGGAGTACGGTTAAACAGTTTTGCAATTCAATTTTTGCAAGAAAATTTTAAATTACATTCACATCAAATAGTTTTCCAAGAGGATTTTCATTAAACAGGTTTTGTTGAAATATTCATCACCAAAGTAAATAAATATTTGTAATACTGTTTTTCAATATATTTTTGCTTGGCAGTTTTTTGAAATTTTTGTTTAATTATTTTCAAGCACATTTGCGAAGTATATAATTGTGTGTTGACAAAATTATATTTTGTTATGAAACAGGGATCTTGGCTTAACCGCCTGGGTCAAGAGGAAACAACCTCAATAAAAATTCTAAATCCTACAGTGGGAAACCAGGCTAATGGGATGCATGGCTGGATAGAGGACCAGTCATTACTGGAATAACCTTGGGGACAGGGCGCACCCCATTGTATATAGCCTTCCCGTGCGTGAATCGAGGTAGCGTACGGGTGACACCAAGACCTCGGTACTCGTGGGACCAAACATGGACTTAAAAGACATAACGACCACCGAACAACCTGTGGACTCGAAAGAGGACACGACAGTCAAAAGACACAGGGGCCGTGAGCACCAGTGTCTTGCGACCTGACATAAAAGATGCAGGGGCCGAGAGCACCTGCAGACCTAAACTTTCCGGAGCCCAGCGACGGAAATTAAAAAAGGTAAGAGTTGCTCAAAGTGGGGGACAAGCTGTTGCGAGTCTTCCACCTAGAGCAGCGACAAGTACGCCCTCAAAGTGCCTGGTTGGGACGCCAAAGCGACACCGATCAGATGACAGCACTCCACAGGGTGTCAAAAAGGTCGTCAAGAGGCTCAAGGGATCCGAAGGGAGTACCTTGACCTTCAAAGACGCCTTAACGGGGACTAAGATGGCTATCATCGACACAGACCCGGAAAAGCAGCTCTCCGAAGAGGAGACAGGTAAGATAAAGACCTGGATCCTCGAGAGGATTGACTGCGTTAAACCAGGTGAGGCATGCTCAAGGTTCACGGACTGCAGGCATAGAGAGGGATCCTTAAGGATAACCGTATCCGACCAGGTCACCAGGGACTGGTTAGACGGGGAGTTACTGAGAGTAAGTCCATGGGAAGGGGCTAAGCTTAGACTTGTCGAGGCTAAGAACCTTCCCAAACCAGTCAGGAGTCTGGTATGGATACCGGGACCCCCCGAGGAACCGGAAAAAATTATTAGTCGCTTTGGTAAGCAGAATCAGGGCGTCGATACCACTAACTGGAAAGTGGTGGACCGGAAAACTGATCCAAAGGGACAGCAACTCGTTGTGCTAATGGATCAGGCCTCCTGGGACCAGCTCTCCAAGTTTGACCACAGACCCCACGTCAGCTTCACGAGAGTTACTTTTAAGGCCTTGTCCAAGGACAAGGACAAGAAAGGTGAACCGAGCCAGGCAATGGAGACGGAGGAAGGGGCCCCAGGGGAACCTCAACCCTCCACCAGCTCTTTATAGGTAAGCAATGATACGCTTAGTACAAATTAACCTGCATCACTGTAGGGCGGCATCAGCCGCACTCAGTGCATACATGTCAAAAAATGAGATCGATGTTGCACTGGTCCAGGAACCCTGGACTGTTAAAGGAGCAATAAGAGGTCTCGGAGGGGCTGGAGTTCAGGTCATTTATGACCTAACAAAAGCAAACCCAAGAACATGCATTGTTCTAAAAAATCGCCAAGTACAAACGATGCCATTATGGAATTTCTGTTCCAGAGATCTAGTGGCCACAAACCTCATCCTGACGGAGGAGGTAAGGCAGAGGGAGATAACTCTCGTATCTGCCTACCTGCCATACGATCAGGATGGAGACCCACCAACAGATGAAGTGAGGAGGTTGGTGGAGGAAAAAACCCGCAGGGGCCAACCACTACTAATTGGTTGTGACGCAAATGCACACCACCTTGTATGGGGCAGTACTGGAACCAACAATAGAGGTGAGTCTCTCCTAGAGTTCTTAATCATTAACAACCTAGAGATAGTAAATAGAGGAAATGAACCGACCTTCGTTAATGTACAAAGAAGGGAGGTCATTGACTTAACTATATGCACTCCAAATATGAGTGACATAGTAAGAAATTGGCATGTATCAGACGAGCCATCGCTCTCTGATCACACGTACATAAGGTTCAATATTAAATTGAACGAAAATACTTCACAAGCATACAGAAATCCAAGGGCCACGGACTGGAACCTTTTCAGGGAACAGTTACAAGCGGAACTTGAAAACTGTCCACAGACGGCTAATAACACAGCAGAACTGGAGGTCATGGAAAGTAGTCTCAGAACTGCTATCATTCAAGCCTATGAATACAGTTGCCCCGAAAGGGAAAAAAGAACCTCAAAACAAGTGCCCTGGTGGCATGAGGGACTTGGACACCTTAGGGACAACACAAGGAAGTTATTTAATAGAGCCAAAAGAACAGGGGACTGGGGGACATATAGGACCTCACTAACCGAATACAACAAGGCCATAAGAAAGGCGAAAAGGGACTCATGTAGGGTTTTTCGGATCCGGGTACCCGGATTCGGATTCGCCGAATCCTACAGCAAATATTCGGATTCGATATTCGGTCTAAGATTCGACGAATCTCGGATTAGGTCTCATTAATGCTACCACAACTTCAGAGAAAATACTTAATTTTGCAACAAATATTACGAAACGATTGTTTGACGGAGAAGACAAAAATGAAGAAACCGAGCATTCAACAGAGGGTGATTGCGGAATATTGCAGATGACGTTCAGTTGTTAACGATGGAAGAAGAGCTTAATCATATATTGGAACCGGTAAAATGCCTTATATTACCAAAGTCTCAAGATAAATTTACCTACTTAAAAAAAATGCATTATTTTCAAATGCCAAAATTAGAACGAACTATTTAGAAAAAGTATATCGAGCAATCATAACAATTAAACCAAGGTCAACCAATTCAGAGAGAACTTCTCTGAAGATGAAGCAAAAAAATAACCCTGATTTTTATCTTAAGATTTTGCATTTTTTTAGGTTATTTCGCTTATTTTTGAAAATAGACATACAAAATATTATATCATTGTAAAGAGAAAAAAATAATCTTTAAATCAGTCATCACCTACTACGATTGCCATTAAAAAAAAAGTTGTTTTGTCAAATATCTCGCACGGTAATTCATAAAAAAAAATCTGACTGTTGCCATCTTATAGTAAACCAAATCTACAAAACTTTTTTCCTTTGGCGTTTTTGTGTATTCGCAACAATAACCGAGATATTTAAGTTTAAAAAATTTGATCGATTTCGGTTTTTTCGTTATATCACGCAAGCCATGGATTTTTTAAACAAAACAAGATCTGGTTATACACCCCTAAATAGCTAACTTTTGTCCCATTTGATCAACCTTGTATTTTCATTATTTACGGAGATAGTAATAGTGTCCCATGGAAAAGTGAAACACCCTGTATACTAATATACTTGTTATTTTACTTCATACTTTAAGACTTTAACAATGAAATACAGTGCCATTTTAACTAATTGAAGGCCGTGTTAGTAAAACCCATTGATGCGCTACTGACAAAACTGACAACCGCTGACAAATATTGTAAATATTGTAGAATAATTTTTATGGCACTACAATTCATTTAATTTTAGAACTGGATTCGGATTCGTAAAATAATCGTGGATTCGATTCGGATTCGTCGAATCCAAAAAGACCGAATCTTCCCAAACCCTAGACTCATGGAGAGACTACTGTCAGGGCCTCGAACAGATACCTGAAACAGCTAGACTCCAAAAAGTCCTCATGAAAGGAACCGAAGGAAACATTGGTTCGCTTAAAAAATCAGACGGGGCTTATACAGAGACTGGGAAGGAAACTTTGGAGCTTCTGCTCCATACGCACTTCCCAGGTTCTTACACCCTGAACGAAAGAACCGAAAGAGACGAAAATATCTGCCTAAACCTCAGAAGGGCAAACCGAGAGGGCTGGCAAATAGCCAAAAACGTAATAAATCAAACAAAAATAAGATGGGCAGTCAACAAATTTCTACCATTCAAATCACCAGGGAAAGATGGAATTATACCTGTGTTATTACAGCAAGGGCTAGACTTGCTGGTCTCCAACCTTTGTACGATGCTCAGGGCTAGTCTAGCTCTTGCATACGTACCTAGAGCTTGGAGAGACGTAAAGGTGGTTTTTATTCCAAAGCAGGGACGAGAGTCATACGCCCAGCCCAAAGCTTTCAGACCAATAAGTCTGACATCCTTTCTTCTAAAACTATTAGAGAGACTCATAGAAAGGCACATAAGGGACGAGGTTCTTGGGGGTTCACCCCTTAATCGACACCAATATGCCTATCAGTCAGGAAAATCTTGCGAGCTAGCCATACATGAGATAGCTTGCAAGATCGAGAGTGGTCTAAAGAACAAAGAGAACACACTTGGAGTTTTTCTAGATATCGAGGGAGCGTTTGATAATGCCTCCCCGAGATCAATACGTAATGCAGTGAAAAGCAGAGGAATACATTTTACAATTTGTAAATGGATATCCGAAATGCTTAAACACAGAAACATTTATGCTTCTGCTTTTGGACAGACTGTAGGAGTCAAGGCTGTCCGAGGGTGTCCACAGAGGGGTGTTCTATCTCCCCTTTTGTGGTGCCTAGTGGCAGACGAGCTCCTGTGGAGGCTGGAGAAAGCAGGGCACTTTGCGGTAGGCTATGCCGATGACATAGCCATACTAACAACAGGCAAGTTCGGAGGCGTAGTATCAGACATGATGCAAGGCGCCCTACGAATTGTCGAAAGGTGGTGCACAGGAGAGGGATTAACGGTAAATCCGTTTAAAACGTCACTAGTACACTTCACTAGAAAAACAAAACCATGTGGGACTAAAACAGTGTATCTGTTTGAAGAACCATTGACAACAGTAGGAGAAGTTAAATATTTAGGAGTGATTCTAGATAGCAAACTTAACTTCAAACTACACGTAGAGAAAACCACCAAGAAAGCCACTGTAGCTCTATGGACTTGCAGGAGGATGCTTGGGAAAAACTGGGGATTAACACCCAGCATGATGTATTGGATATATACCAAGATGGTCATACCCATCGTAACCTACGCAAGTCTGATCTGGTGGACTAGAACACAGATAAAGGACTGCAGGAATAAATTAGACAAGCTACAGCGACTGGCTTGCCTAAGTATTACCGGGGCGATGACAACAACGCCCACGGCGGCAATGTAAGTGTTGCTGAACTTACCTCCTCTTTACCTTGTGGTCCAAGCACTAAGAGGGGGGTACCGACTAAAAATCACCTCCACAGAGGGAAGACGTAGAGAAGGGCACTTAGCTATTCTCAACGAGATCGACACGCATCCGACATTAAATATGATCTCGGATAGAATAAACAGGACACTAGCCATTGAGAAAGCCTTTGGAATTACAATTCCAACACGGGACCAATGGGAGCGTCAAGAAATAGAGCTAAACGGCCTAGTCTGGTATACAGACGGGTCAAAAACGCAAAATGGCACAGGCTGCGGAATATGGGGAGCAGCACAACTGAGACAAGGCACATCCGTAAGCCTTGGACAGTGTGCAACCATATTTCAAGCCGAGGTGTACGCTATGCACTTATGTGCAGAAACACTATTAGAAAGAGGTTTTAATAATAAAAGAATCTTCATAGTATCCGACAGCCAAGCAGCGTTAAAAGCTCTTGGCTCGTCGGAAGTAAACTCAGGACTTGTTCTGAACTGCATACGGGCACTAAACGTGCTGGGAAGCAGGAATAAACTTAAACTGGTATGGTGCCCAGGGCACACAAACATACCAGGAAACGAGAAGGCAGATCGCCTAGCCAAAACTGGTAGCGAGATACCCTTCTTTGGACCAGAACCCGCAGTTGGCATATCCTATGGAACAGTCAAGCGGTGTCTTAATGACATATTAACACAAGGGAAGAGTTAAGAAAAACACCCTTAAAGAAAATACTGGAGTTTTTCAAAAACACAGGACTCCTTTAAGGGACCATCACCAGAGGGTACAATAGACCAATAGGTCGCAGTACTGGAACCCGAAAGGGGACCACCTCCGCGCAAATAAATAAATAAATCTACCCTATTCGTAAAATGGTTTCACGAGTCGTCTGTTATACGTGAGGAAATTTCAAGTAGAGAATAATCTCAATGGAAAAGCAATTTTATTAGTCGACAATGCTCCTAGCCACGCATCGGAGACGCAACTAACAAGCGATGATGGTCAAATTATAACCATGATTCTTCCACCCAATTGCACCCCACTTATCCAACCCATGGACCAAAATGCGATACGTTTAACCAAAATGCATTATCGAAAGACCCTTTTGGTCCACGTTCTATCTTTGGAGGAAAATTACATTTCAAGGGCTCTTAAGAAAATCACTTTGAAGGATGCCGTGTTTTTGTTGGCCAATTTCAGGAACAAACTATCGCCTGATGCAATAAAAAAAATTGGGAAAAATATACTTTGTTATTCAGTTGACAATGATCCTGTTGATATCGCAACAAATTCAGAAACTGAAGGGGATTCAGATGACATTCAATTGTCGATTCTCAAAGAGAAATGGCTGTCGGTGGATGAAGATCGACAAGAATTGGCTGAAATCGGAAATATGTTGCAGCAAATTAACGCCGACAATCATCAACTTAGAGAATTTGAAATTAATGAATGGATCGTTGGAGATGAAGACTATTTACCATTGGATAGTGACGACAGTTCCTCCGACAAAGAAGTTGTCAGAGATGAGATGAAAGTTAAACACGAAGAGGCTATTAGGAGTTTCAGTACTACATACATAAATTCAAACCATACCAACAACAATTTATAACCGAAGCAAAAAGTGTTTACAAACAGACACTTGATTATATATGCCAAAATTATAAATTTAAATCAAATCCAATCAAATATTTATCAGCATCAAAAATAAAAACGCATAATTTAAAATGATTTTGGTTTAAAAGTAGCTGAAGTTTTTAATTTAAATATTAACGAGGATCGTATTTACGACGAAATTAATACTATAAATGCGAGTTTGCCCAACATAAAAAATAATTTTATTACGAATGAAGCACTGGTAAATATTTTGACGACCATGGAAGCAGTGTAAATGAAAGTAATTGTAGAAAAGGCAATGAGCAAACTTGTAAGCAATGCATTTGTGGCAAGAATATTTACGGTTATGAAATCGGTATGTCGGTAATTCGAACTCGTGAAAGCTGAACTGTGTACTACAGTTAAGTTTGATATGGAATGCCAGGAATTTTTTGATTTCCTCAATAAACCTGAGCAAATTTGATTTTTAACCGCTGCATAAGATTTTTTAGAAAGTATTCTTTTTCTTTGTTATCATGTTATGTTAGCATTATGTTACATTATTATTATATAAATAAAGATCACTTAACTGTTGGGCTACATTTTTCAAAAAAAACTTTTAATGAAGATCTGATTATCAGGATTTAAATACCGTTCCATACATTTTCAATATTGTTTTTAAAATAAGTGACACTATTTGTAATGTTTGGTTTGAAAATGTTGTGGAGAAAATTCTTGGTTCAATACATCAATCAATAACAGATAAATGAAAAGTTATAAAATACATCTCTCGGAGATTAGGTATTAATTATTTCTCTATTTGAGAATGATAAAATTCAACTAAATACATTCCATTTAATTGTAGACCATTTATATAAAAGATAAATAAATAAGTTAAAGCACCAAATAGAATATAGGATTCATAAGTTGTTTCAGCAAATGTTTATAAATATACTGCACAACTTTTTAAAAATCTTTGTTTCAGGTAATTTTTTTTCGCAGTGTAATTTACCTAAAAGAATTAATTCTCTGTTCATTTTTGACTGATCACATTATTTTAGAAATGAGTCACTAAGACATTGAAATTGCTGTTTTACGGACAGCTGCACTCAGTAATGCATTAGTATCTGGTTGTTCGGTCATTACATTCACTTTCACCCACTGCATCGTCTTTGATGATTGTCGGATTGCAGATAGCACTGCTTGAACATAAAGTCCATCTTCAAAGCCAGCAGCTAAACTTACAGGTTCTTTGATCCACCCTGCTTTTTCTTTAACTGGTAGAAAAGCCTCTCTTAATGCACCAACCATTTTACACAATCCTTTGATAAACGGTCGAGGTAAAATTAAATTTGGTACGGCACATTGCAAATCTTCTACGTCGAGATACAAAACTTCTTCATTGCCTTTATTGCGACGGCCAAACAAATCGCCTCCACGTACCACTAGATATCCATTGTTGCCACAAACTGTTACTTCTTGTTGAAACGTGCTACATGCTGTATGGCTATTTAGAGTTGCTGTAACTAAAGTGCCATTGTCCATTTCTATTTGAAACGTACAAAAATCTGGGGCTGATATATGCCGTATGCCATTGATATTTTCTGTGGTTTTGGTGAATGTTCGAACCAGCCCATGTACTTTAACAGCTTTTTGATTTGTTAGAAATGAGACGAGATCAACTACATGACTTCCGATTAAATTTAATGTACCACCCCCCATAATGTCATCACAATTCCAGTCATAACCAACTTGTTCTCCAAGAAGGCGGCCACTATTAACACGCACATCTAATAAAGTGACATTGGAACCTAAATAATTCTCTCGTATAGCTTTACGCATGTGTGTAAATGCTGGTAAAAATCGAAATGAGTGATTAACCAGCGAAATCAACGTGGGATAATACTGTCCAGCTCGAACCATTTTTAAAGCATCTGACTGACTCAGCCCTGCTGGTTTATCACAAACTACATGCTTACCAATTCCCAAAGCTTTCACAGATATTTGTGCATGTAAGTTTGGTGCACACAGTACAAATATCAAATCTACTTCTTTTTTTAACAAAACATCATCAATTTTATTAGTAAAGAATGGTATATTTAGTTCCTTTGCAGTTTCTTGAGCATCTTGAATAGTGCGGCTCCATATTGCTTCAATTTTGAACCCATTATCCTTTAAAATTGGTATTAAGACCTTGACCATAGGACCTGTCCCAAAAACTCCAATTCCTGGCAACATGCTGCCGCCACCTGTAAAAACAGAAATATTTGTTACTACATACATAGCGAAAAAAGGTTTTCACATTAAATAAAAAATTAATGTAAGTTGGTTAACTAAACCTTACATTGTAAGGCTTACATACATGTACCATATTAATATTATTAATCAATTTATTTTTTGTTACACATTTACAGGTGGCAAATTCGATTCTACAAGGAATCTCGTGTATCTAAAGAGCTGATATAAATAGATTTAATGTCAGAGGTTTTATCTATTTTTGAATTAAGCTGTGTTCACACAGCGACACTTTTGTATCGATACTCGGTCTAAAGATCGAGTGTCGCTGTGTGAACAGCTCGCTAGATCTACTGTCGCCAAGTTTCGGTCTATTGTTTTTGAAATATGAAATATATCCGCAAGCCCGACTTTTTTTAAAAACTCGTATAGAAGTATGCTAAAAGCAACACATCTTTGTTTTTTCTTTAGTTCATTGAAATTGTCATTACCATAAAACATTAAGAAGATAGATAGAATCTCATTTCATGGAATTCATAATAAATAAAATCTTTCAAAATAAAAAACACTTTTCAGCCCTAGGTGGCTGGCAGGCCAGATTCAGTAAGATTTGGAAATATTTTGCAAATGCCTGAGCTAGAGCGTCGTGTGAAAACCTCAAATATTTGCTAGCTATTTCCGTGAAGATCGCTCTTCAATGTCACAATACAAAAAATAACTACTGTATAGAAAATTTGTACCTGCGTATTTGTTAAGCAAAAACTATTTCGATAAAGATATTGTATATGATTTCTAAATAATCATTTAGGCAATACATAATTACAGGAATACACAGTTAAAATTGTTTTAAAATAAAATATAAACAGAAGGAGCTCTATCTGCTATTATATCAATATTTTTTTGCACCTCTGTCCTATTTTTCTTTTTTTTTTTTTACGGCTGAGTAATTTGCAACTATCCGTTTTTGGATATTAACCTCTTAAGCTGTTATGCCGAATATAATCGTCATCGGCCTTCGTCATGAATAGCCACCATGTCGTACATATTCGCTTTGTGTAAAATTGTGTATGTATATCTATCTTATTGTATTTGATGAAAACGTACGATTGCTTTGCTTCGGTCATTACATATAGGATCACTTTATGACGTCATCTATTTTGTTTGGTCAAAAACGTCTACAGTGCCGCTTGCCGACATTTACAATTGCGTTCACTTTGGCGCGCTTTCTACCGCTACTAGATTTCTTATGGAATAAGGTATGTGATAATTTATTTGGTTTTGTTTAGTGGTAAATTATTCGTCATTATCATCTTAATATTTTACAGTATGTCAAAAAGAAAACAACGAGATAGTGACGAGTCTGCAGACGAATCTGAGGTGGAGTTCGAAGATGACGTTACAAGTTCAGATATAGAATCTGAAGAGGAGGAATACAGCTCTAAAGAAAGTAGCAGCAGTGAATTCAGCGATGATGGTGACACAAATCCATTACCGGCAGTTTCATTGGATGTTCCATGGGTATCACAAGGGATTCGACGTCCCCGTTTTCCATTTTTTGGTAATGCTGGTGTCCAAATCCCTCATCTTATCAAAGAGGACATTGTAAGCATTTTTGAATCTTTCTTTACTGACGAAATTGTCGGCGTTATTGTTAGGGAAACGAACAGATACGCCGCACAGTTTATGGAAAAAAAAAGATAATCGGCCAGGTTCGCCGATATATAAATACTGGGAGGAAACCAACGTAAAAGAAATCAAAGCATTTATAGGTATTCTTATCATTCAGAGGATATGCTTGAAACCTCAATGCAGAATGTATTTTTCTCGAAGAGAGAGCATTGAAACTCCATTTTTCTCACGAATAATATCCGACAGACGATACCATTTGCTGTTAAAATTTTTGCACTTTGCTAATAATGACGATTTTGATACAAGCTCTCCTAGTCGAAAATTATTCAAAATTTACCCAATTATTAATTATTTACGAGACAAATTTATGAAGGTATATATTCCGGATAAAGATATAAGCGTAGACGAATCTCTTATCGGGTGGAAAGAAAGGCTGAGTTGGAAACAGTACATTTCAAGTAAACGCAAAAGGTTTGGAATAAAACTTTTTTTGTTATGCGAAAGTGATACCGGATATATTTATAATTTCATTATTTATACTGGGGCGAATACTAAGTACGGTGATTCCCATTATCCCGATGAACCCATAACATCTAGAGTGGTATTAGAGTTATCACATACTCTTTTGGATAAAGGCTATTGTATTTATCTTGATAATTTCTATACTAGCCCAGATTTGACAGATAAACTAGTAAAAAGGAGAACAGATGTTGTGGGAACAATGAGAATAAATAGAAAAGGTATTCCGACAGAAATTAAAACAAAAAAGTTACAGAAAGGAGAAATGATTGCACTATATCGGAGAAAACAAATGATTTTAAAGTGGAAGGATGAAAGGGACATCGTAATGACGAGCAGTATACATAATGATAGTACAGAACTTGTAAAAGGAAAAGGTGGAACAATGCAAATTAAACCATCAGTAGTGGTTGAATACAATTCAAAAATAGGAGGTGTAGATTTGGCAGATAACTATGTACATTTTTACACTGCAGCTAGAAGTAGACTAAAAAAAATGTATATGATAATTCCCTTCATCTGTCAAATTTGCGTTTTCAACCAATCACTAATCTTAAATCTTTTAGAGACTACCAATAGGAGCAATATTAAACGGTAATAATTTTACATTCCTCTGCCAGGAGTTGATCCGCCTGTCAAATTTGCGTTTTCGACCAATAACAAACTCGGATTTCCTTTAAACGGCCAATAAACATAATCATACACTGATAATTTACTTTTCGCAATTAACAGATTTTCATGCGTTTATTGGTCGTTTCTAAGAAATCCGAGTTTTTGATTGGTGGAAAATATAAATTTGGAGGGAATAAGGTATTTTGGTCTTGATAATTTTTTGACAGATGTCGGCGACCAATAACGTTACTTTAATATAGATTAAACCACACCCCTGACACACCACTCTGACAGTACTTGTAAAATTTGACATAACTGATTATGTATGTACCTAAATACTATTTGGTTCATTAATTTTTATTAAAATATAATTCTTGAATTAAAAATTAGTTATAAATGATCTATTAATAATAACAATCGCAGTAAGTAGTAGGTATACTTTAATTTATCTAAATTAAACAACATTTTAATTTGACAGATAGGTTAGGTGAAGGAAATTTTCTGACAAAATATAACTCGTGCATTGCAAATAATCTATAATTTTTGACAAATCTTTACTCATGCAAGTTGAAGCAGAACTTCAGCTCAACTTGCATTCGGGCATATTTACCAAAAATTATCGATAATTTTCAATGCACTTGTTATATTACTACTGAAAATATTTAGACATTTTCTGGATCTAACAACTTTAAATTGTTACCAAATATACAAAAAACTTAGCGGTAAAAATCAAGATTAAATTTTTTGTTAGATTTAGGAAAACAATTAATTGAAGAAAATGCTGAAAGAAGAATTGTTCAAGAACGACGACCCCGTGTACCCCGACCATCCAGATTAATTGAACGCCATTTTCCCGAAATAATACCTCCCACAAAAAAAGAAAAACCAACCAAACGATGTGTTTTATGCTACAAAAAAGGGATAAGAAAAGAAAGTCGCTATTGGTGTGCAATTTGCAGCACGGGCCTTTGTCCTGCCCCATGCTTCAAGGATTATCATACCAAAAAATAAATTTTTGAAAACTGTACCCTAATGTTTTGTAATATATTTAAAAACATGCCGTATGGATGATAATAATGCCTTGTATCGTATAATATGTTGTGTACAATATAAAAAATAAAATTTAAAATGATTCGTACGTTTTATTAATTTTTTAATTTATATTTTCAACATAATGAATATGATGAACGAAATTTTTCATGCAATGGATATGACGTAAATACTCGCGAGCGGTCTAGAGTTCGTGTCCGCTGTGCAAGGCCTCGCGCTCAGAGGCCGTGTCGGCTTAAGAGGTTAAGCAAATGTGGTGTCGGATCGATAAAGCGTGTAGGCCCTGTAGGCAATATCTCAGTGGATACTGGCTTCATTATATCACGTTTTTAGTTAAAATCTATAATACTGTTTATACAGGGTGAGTCACGACGGACGCGTCGGAGTTTTATGGCAAAACGGTTTATATTTTTCAATTTCTGTCGCTGTTAGATTATGTAAGTCAATAAGGGCTACATTTTAAAAATATTTTCAAATATACAGGGTGCTCCAAAAAAGAGTGCCATATCAAAGTTATACTTTTTCTTATGGAACACCCTATATATTTTTACATTTTTGGATTCCTCTTTAAATTTAATTCAAAAAATGTAAAAGGTTATATGGGTCTAAAGTCAACCGTTCTCGTGAAAATTGCATTTTCATGAAAATACAGTATTTTCAAAAATTTTCAACATTTAAAAACTTTGAGAAGTCTGAAGAAATTCGCTTGGAGATAAGATTGACAATAGATTATGTAACACTTTGCACCACCTACATTTTTAAAATATTATACAGGGCGTTTTTTACGCTCGGTCAAACTTGTGAAACTTTAAACATCGATAACTCTTTTTTTTTAAATACAACACCCTATATTTTTTTACACCGTCTTATAGAAAATTTAATTCTCTTTCGAAAACATTCAGGCTGTTTTTTACCTAAAGTTGATATTTTCCGAGATATCGCGATTTTATTGTTAATTATTAGGACAACGTAATATTTTCAAGTAGGCTATGAAGGTAGACAGCGGTAATTTGAAACAATTGAAAGAAAAAAACAAGAAACCTATAATTTTGTCGTTTGCCTACACATTTTTGACATTTTTTTATAAGAAATTTGTAGATTTACCATTTTTACGTTTAAATATAGGTTTCTCATCAGGGCCACAATATTTTTCATATAATTAAGTTTGATCGTTTGCCAAGTCCTAAAAACCGATTTATAATGTATTAGGTACGAGAACGGAACGCTGATTTAAAAAAAAAAGTAATACTGACTTGTTTAATTTTACTGTATTGGTAGAGTGTCGTAGTATCGTATCGTAAACAGACAAAAAATGGTTTATAGGATTTAGTAATTATCTTATAACACTGGTCCAATAAATAAATGCATAAATAATTTTAAAAGATCTCTATTTAAACGTAAGTATGGTACTACAACTTTCCTATAAAAATATGTCAAAAGTGTGTAGTCAAACGATAAAATTATAAGTGTCTTGTTTTTTCTGTCAATTGTTTCAAATTACCGATGTCTACCTTCATAGCCTACTTGAAAATATTACTTTGCCCTAATAATTAACAATAAAATCGCGATATCTCGGAAAATATCAATTTTAGGTGAAAAACAGCCTGAATGTTTTCGAAAGAGAATTAAATTTTCTACAAGACGGTGTAAAAAAATATAGGGTGTTGTATTTTAAAAAAATGAGTTATCGATGTTTAAAGTTTCACAAGTTTGACCGAGCGTAAAAAACGCCCTGTATAATATTTTAAAAATGTAGGTGGTGCAAAGTGTTACATAATCTATTGTCAATCTTATCTCTAAGCGAATTTCTTCAGACTTCTCAAAGTTTTTAAATGTTGAAAATTTTTGAAAATACTGTATTTTCATGAAAATGCAATTTTCAAGAGAACGGTTGACTTTAGACCCATATAACCTTTTACATTTTTTGAATTAAATTTAAAGAGGAATCTAAAAATGTAAAAATATACAGGGTGTTCCATAAGAAAAAGTATAACTTTGATATGGCACTCTTTTTTGGAGCACCCTGTATGTTTAAAGATATTTTTAAAACGTAGCCCTTATTGACTTACATAATCTAACAGCGACAGAAATTGGAAAATATAAACCGTTTCGCCATAAAACTCCGACGCGTCCGTCGTGACTCACCCTGTATAGTGTTTATTGCTTAAGATTTTCTTATTTTAAAGTGCATATTTTTAATAATGTACCATGAAATAAGTTAATTTAATTTAAGTCAGTTGCCAGATATATTAAAGTTTTCAATACCAATTATAATATTTTTACTGTAGGGTACGACTTTTTCACAAATAACATTTTATTTTAATTTGAACTAGCACGATAAACAACTATGAACTTTTTAAATAAACAGTTAAGAAATGTTGAATTGTAAATAAATTCCAAGTATCATTGTTTAAACCATATTTATTATAAGATAATTGTTCAAATCTACATTGTTTCAAAATTTTGTTTTTACAATAATTTTGAAGAATCACACTGTTAAGGGGGCTTCAGACGATCAATATTTATTGTCAATACTGTGAATAAATATTGACAAACTGCATTTGCCTCACACGATCAATATTTGTTGACTATTTTTAATAATACACAACTTACAAGGTTTTTTAGTTTGTTTTATTAAATAAAAACATAACAAATAGCAGGCTATGGGAAAAACAAGGTGTAAAACCTTTTAAAACTCATGCGGTACAAGTTTTTGTTGAGATAGACATTACAAATATTTGAACATAAGATAACAACAATATTGTCAAAATCAGCAATTATGGAGTATATTGTTCTTAATCTTATGTTCAAATATTTATTATGATTATCTCAACAGATTAACTCCTTAACGAACACGCTCGTGACATATACGAGCGTGTCGTACTGGCAATTTTACATGTGCTCGTATGTCACGAGCAACCGTTGTGTGTAATAAAAACATTTGCTCATTCTGTCGCTCACTTCATGGAATACTTCTTCATAGTAGTTCCCTATTGCATAGTAGATGTCGCATTATCAAATTATTAAAATAAGTTTGACATTATTTTGAATTGATGTGTTTACCGGGCCTTTGAAATCTTTTACAGTTAGTAAATAATACAATTTATGAAATATTATCTCATTAAAAATAGGTAACAATACATATATTCCAATTATAACTAAGTTTTAGTAATTATTTCGTTATACAGGGTGAGTCACGACGGACGCGTCGGAGTTTTATGGCGAAACAGTTTATATTTTTTAATTTCTGTCGCTGTTAGATTATGTAAGTCAATAAGGGCTACATTTTAAAAATATTTTTAAATACACAGGGTGCTCCAAAAAAGAGTGGCATATCAAAGTTATACTTTTTCTTATAGAACACCCTGTATATTTTTACATTTTTGGATTCCTCTTTGAATTTAATTCAAAAAATGTAAAAGGTTATATGGGTCTAAAGTCAACCGTTCTCGTGAAAATTGCATTTTCATGAAAATACAGTATTTACAAAAATTTTCAATATTTGAAAACTTTGAGAAGTCTGAAGAAATTCGCTTGGAGATAAGATTGACAATAGATTATGTAACATTTTGCACCACCTACATTTTTAAAATATTATACAGGGCGTTTTTTACGCTTGGTCAAACCTGTGAAACTTTAAACATCGATAACTCATTTTTTTTAAATACAACACCCTATATTTTCTAACACCGTCTTATAGAAAATTTAATTCTCTTTCGAAAACATTCAGGCTGTTTTTCACCTAAAATTGATATTTTCCGAGATATCGCGATTTTATTGTTAATTATTGGGGCAAAGTAATATTTTCAAGTAAGCCATGAAGGTAGGCAGCGGTAATTTGAAACAATTGAAAGAAAAAACAAGAAACTTACAATTTTGTCGTTTGCCTACACATTTTTGACATTTTTTTATGAGAAAGTTGTAGATTTACCATTTCTACGTATAAATATAAGTTTCTCATCAGGGCTACAATATTTTTCATATAATTGAGTTTGATCTTTTGCCAAGTCCTAAAAACCCATTAATAATGTATTAGGTACGAGAACGGAACGCTGATTTAAAAAAAAAGTAGTACTGACTTGTCTAATTTTACATTTAGTGTCGTAGTGTCGTATCGTAAACAGACAAAAAATGGTTTATAGAATTTAGTAATTATCTTATAACACTGGTCCAATAAATAAATGCATAAATAATTTTAAAAAATCTCTATTTAACGTAAATATGGTAAAACTACAACTTTCCTATAAAAATTTGTCAAAGTGTCTTGTTTTTTTCAATTGTTTCAAATTACCGCTGTCTACCTTCATAGCCTACTTGAAAATATTACTTTGCCCTAATAATTAACAATAAAATCGCGATATCTCGGAAAATGTCAATTTTAGGTAAAAAACAGCCTGAATGTTTTCGAAAGAGAATTAAATTTTCTATAAGACGGTGTAAAAATATATAGGGTGTTGTATTTAAAAAAAATGAGTTATCGATGTTTAAAGTTTCACAGGTTTGACCAAGCGTAAAAAACGCCCTGTACAATATTTTAAAAATGTAGGTGGTGCAAAGTGTTACATAATCTATTGTCAATCTTATCTCCAAGCGAATTTCTTTAGACTTGTCAAAGTTTTCAAATGTTGAAAATTTTTGAAAGTACTGTATTTTCATGAAAATGCAATTTTCACGAGAACGGTTGACTTAAGACCCATATAACCTTTTACATTTTTTGAATTAAATTCAAAGAGGAATCCAAAAATGTAAAAATATACAGGATGTTCCATAAGAAAAAGTATAACTTTGATATGGCACTCTTTTGTGGAGCACGCTGTATGTTTGAAAATATTTTTAAAATGTAGCCCTTATTGACTTACATAATCTAACAGCGACAGAAATTGGAAAATATAAACCGTTTCGCCATAAAACTCCGACGCGTCCGTCGTGACTCACCCTGTACATATATTTGACTAAAAATGAGCGAAAGTGAAAGTGCGAATATGAAACTTTATTGGAAAGTGGATCCCATGAGAGTGATGATAGTGAATTAGAATTTGAGGAAATCAGTGACGATGAAAGGAATTTAGGTTCGGTTACACAGCGTTTCTCAACCGCCGGTCCGCGGAGAAATTTGACCGGTCCGCAGAGAATTTTTACCAGTAGCCGTTAAAAAAATTTCTTATTAAAAAAAAATATATATAATTTATAAAATTACGAAATAAAAATATTTTAAACTAAATTTAAATTTACCTAATTTATGATTAGCACGTAACTGAAGACAAATTCCTGTAATTGTAATGCATAACGTTCGGGAATGTTCGGGAAAGGAGTGTGCTCCATTCCTGTCAATGAATTTTACCAAAAAAACGTGAAGTTAGTAACTTGATAGAATGTTTCGCAGTGGTGTGATGTTATATTTTTAAACGTTCGTTACATCAACTGAATTGGGCAAATACAAAAGTAAGTTTATTGATAGTTTTTAATACTTATATAGGCGCTAAAAAAAATATTTTTTAGCCCTTTAACATGAATCGTAAACAAAGCACACTATTTAATTTTTTGGGAACAAGTTCTTCGACGTCTCAAAAAAATGACGAGGAAACAGAACTCGGGCGTCCACCACAAAAGAAAGAAAAAACTTTTATCAGACACTACAACAATGAATATTTAAAATATGGTTTTATTCTTTGGCCCAAATCTACGGAAGAAGATGTACGGCCGATGTGTATCATTTGCCATGAAGTTTTAGTAAATGATGGTATGAAACCATCGAAAATGTTACGACATTTGAAGTCTAAACATTCCGAGCTAGAAAATAAACCATGTGAATATTTTGAGCGTAAAAAACAAGAATTAGGATTACAAAGAAAAGCATTTAAACAAAACTTTGTTCAGAATAAGTCACCACTAAAATGCTCATACCTAGTTTCACTTCGGATTGCTAAAACTAAAAAATCATTTACCACTGGGGAATATTTAATAAAACCAGTTTTAATAGACGTTTGTTTAGAGATGTTTGGATCCTCGGCTGCTGATAAAATCAAATCGATTCCCTTATCTAATGATAGAATTGAAAAACTATCAGAGAATGTGGAAGACCAGTTAATACACAAGATAAAGGAATCATTTTTTTTTGCAATACAAATTGATGAATCATGCGATATTTCTAAAAAAGGCCATATTAATTTGCTACGTCAGATATATTGATTTTATTTTGGAAGAAATAAAAGAAGAATTATTGTGTTGTATAGAATAGGTTTCATACACAACAAGTGATGAGATTTTTAACGCACTTAATTCTTATATTATTAAACACTCTTTAGAATGGAAAAACTGCGTTGGTGTATGTACTGATGGGGCAGCTAGTATGGTTGGCAGACACTGTGGTGTTACTAAAAGAATTCAGCAAGTAGTAATTCTGATTTACTAATTACCCACTGTATAATCCACAGACAACATTAAGCAGCGAAAAGCCTACCAACAGAATTATATGAGGTTTTAGCGGGATCTATAAAAATTATTAATTTTATAAAAAATAGCGATTTAAATAGTAGGTTATTCGCAATATTTTGTCAGGAGGTTGGTGCGGAACATGAACAATTATTGCTGCATACAGAAGTTAGATGGCTTTCGCGAGGTAAGATTTTAACCAGACTCTTTGAATTAAGGACGGAAGTAGAAATATTTTTAATAGAAAAAAATAATCCTTTAAGAATTCAGTTGTCAGATGTGGAATGGGTTGCAAAACTAGCATATTTAAGTGATATATTTTCATATATCAACGATTTAAATTTGAGTTTACAAGGAACTGCAATAAATGCGTTTCTTTTATTTAAGAAAAAAATTAATTTTTGGTTGGATAAAGTAAATAATAATATGGATATATTTAATAATTATTTTGATTTTGTTAATTCGCAGCAAGATTTAAACTTATCAAAATTAAATATAATCATTGGGCAACACTTACAATCTTTAAATAATAGTTTTGAAAAATATTTCCCATCTGAAAAAACCAAGTGTGAAAGGAATTTGTGGATAACAAACCCTTTCATAACACATGACAGTAGCAAATTAAATTTAAGCAACAGAGAATATGAGTCCCTCCTTGAGATGAGTTCTGATATTATGTTAAAAACTAGCTTTTCTAAAATGTCTATAAGATAAATTTTGGATAAAAACGAAAAAAATGAATATCCATCGCTATACGAGGAAGCAATGAAAATTTTAGTCCCCTTCGCAACAACATATTTATGTGAAGGGGAATTTTCATCTATGACAGTAATAAAAAATAAATTTAGAAATCGGCTTTCGGTTATTTCACAGCTCCGACTTAGCTTGACCAATTTAGAACCAACAATTGAAAAGTTAATTGAAGTAGAGCAGCAGCAATCTTCTCATTAAGAAAATAAAGAAAAGTTATAGATATTTAGTTTTTAGTAATCATAGGATTGATTTTTTTGTTGTCTTCCTATATGCAAGAATTTTGTGATTTTTTTAAAATAATTTTCTGACATTTTTTGTCAAGGGTTTGTTAAATATTAATAATTATAATTACAAATAATAATTAAACATTATACTTTTAGTAAATAGGTACTATTAATTTAATTTTTTAGTAAGTAATCATAGGACTGATTTTTGTGTTGTGTTCCTATATGATTTTGTGATTTTTTAAAATAATTTTCTGTGATTTTTGCCAAAGGTTTATTTACTTATACAGGGTGTGTATAAATTGGCGGAAGCGCTACACGTGACGATGTTCTTCGTAAAATTCTAAGTCGAAAATCTTGATACAAAAATGTTGTAGCATGCTTCCTATGGTCTCAGGAACCATTTAAAGAAAGAAAAAATTGGCAACATTGCATACATTGATTTGCGTTTGGACATTTTTTTATCAGCAATTTTTACTTAGGTATTTACAATTTTTGTTCGAACTGAAAGCCTTCAGTTCGTAAACATAGCTGCAAACTTTTGGGTATCGTAAAACACAAACTAGAAATAATTACGAGAAAAACAGAGATGACAGCTAATGACAACGTAGCCATATGTATTATTTTCATTCAAATCAGTGATTTACATATTTTCAACACCAATTTTTGAAAGGAAGAACACAATATCTAGGAAAAAATACTATTCGAAATTTATTTTTATTCCAAATTGCAGCTTTTTCATTTGCAAGTATTAAATAATAACGCTTATTAAAGGACTAAATGTCAAAACTTTGAGGACTTCTTGCAGACACAGCAAGCATGGTACAACATTTTCGTATTAAGATTTTCGACTTAGAATTTTACGAAGAACATCGCCACGTGTAGCGCTTCCGCCAATTTTTACACACCCTGTATATAATAATTACAATAATTACTTATCTTTCATTTTGTTATTGCATTTATATTATTGTAAGTAAATGATAATAAAAATGTTACAATTAACTTATGTAGTAGTTCTTTAGTAACTAGTAAAAAAAAATTGTTAAAAAAAAACACCGGTCCGCGAAATTTTTTCACGAATTTACCGGTCTGCGGGCCAAAAAGGTTGAGAAACGCTGGGCTAGAAGTTAGTGTGCTGTTAGCATAAATCAGCCAGTACCTGCACCAAGATTTCCGTTTTTAGGAATTCCTGGCTGTACATTTACACTGTCTAAAGAACTGGATGTTTTTGCGTATTACCAATTATTTTTAGATGATCTTCTCATAAATCAGATTGTTACTGAGACTAATATATTTGCCCAACAACAACCAGGATCATCATCAATAAAGCTGATATCACCAATCACGGTTGCAGAAATGCAATTTTTTCTGGCTATGAAAATTCTGCACGGTATTGTGAAAAAACCTGAAGAGCAAATGAATTGGACAACAGCAGAAGTTTTTGAAACACCGATATTTAGCAAACTTTTATTGTATAGAAGATATTACCAGGGCTTCGAACCGTAATTTTTTTCGTTTCGGTTTTCGTTCCGGTTCAATTGAAAAAATATATATCGGTTCGGTTTCGGTTTTCGTTCCGGGAAAAATTACGTTTTTTTTCGGTTTTCGGTTCAGCTCCGAGTGATTACTTTTTTTTTTTTTAAATGTTTTTATTTGGTATAGTAAGGTATAATAATTGGAAATAGAAGTATATAACATATGATGATAATATAATTTATTAAACGAAACAAATATAAACAAAACATGCGAGTTTGTTGAACATGTACCGAACCGTACCATTAAAATGGAATGTCAAGTTGAGAAAAATGAACATTTTCGACATGTGCTTCTTTTTGCCTTTAATCAAGGCCATAAAGCCGCAAAAGCTGCTCGTGACATTTGTGCCGTGTATGGAGAGGGTGCCATAGCTGAAAGAACCGCTCGTGATTGGTATGCCAAGTTCAAAAATGGAAATTTTTGTCTCAAAGACGCACCTCGTTCTGGCCGTCCAGTTGAGTTCGATGAAGGCCGATTAAACCAACTTTTGCATGAAAATTCCCGTCAAACGACAAGGGAACTGGCAGTGAAAATGGAATGCTCCCACACTGCTATAGAGAAGCATCTTCACTTAATGGGAAAGGTTCAGAAATGTGGAGCATGGGTTCCGCATGCTTTAAATGATCACAACAAAAATCAACGAGCCACAATCTCCGCTGGTTTGCTTGCTCGTCACCGCTCAACTCATGGACACAAGCAACGATTTCTTTACCGCATCGTTACGGGCGACGAAAAATGGTGCCTGTACATCAATATGAAACAGCGCAAGGAATGGCTTAGCCCCTGTAGACAAGCAACACCGCGCGTGAAACAAGATCTTCATCCGCGTAAAACGATGTTGTGCGTATGGTGGGACTGGGAAGGGATTATTCATTACGAATTGCTTGAACGGAACCAAACGGTCAACGCGGAACTCTCTGTTCAACAGATGGAACGACTCAACATGGCTATTCAAGAGAAAATACCTAATAAGCAGCATGGAGTTCTTTTGCTGCACGACAACGCCCGCCCTCATATCGCCAACATGACCAAGCAAGCCATCCAAACGCATGGTTGGGAAGTCCTTCCACACCCGCCGTACTCACCCGATTTGGCACCAACAGATTTTCACCTCTTTCGATCGCTTTCAAATACTGTGCGTGGAGTTTCGTTCAATACTGATGCAGAATTGAGAGCTTGGTTGAATGAATTTTTTGAGTCGAAACCGGGTGATTTCTACCAACGAGGTATTGAAAATCTTGTTGAACGTTGGGAAGAAGTTGTAAACAACCAGGGTGAATACATTATCGATTGATTAGTTGTAAATTTTTGTTGAAAAATAAATTTTTAAAAATTTAAAAAAAACGGCGGGACTTAGATGCCAACCTGATACTTAAACGATTAAAACCAATCATTCAGAATGCATCACTAATTCCTGATCATCAATTCGGATTCAGACCTAAACACTCAACACTAGATCAAGTACACCGTATTACCGATATAATAGAAAAATCACTTGAAGAAAAGAATGTCTGTTCAGCTCTATTTCTTGATGTCGCACAAGCCTTCGACAAAGTGTGGCATGAAGGATTAATCTATAAACTTAACAAAATATTGCCCGACCAATATGTAAAAATTTTAACTTCCTACATTTCTAATAGACTTTTTAGAGTAAAACAAGGGGAAGCCTATTCGGAATTGAAAGAAATACAAGCAGGAGTGCCACAGGGGAGTGTCCTTGGACCTGTCTTGTATCTACTCTACACCAGTGATATATCAAAACTGAATCAAGTGAAATTGGCTACTTTCGCGGACGATACAGCATTGCTGGCAACAGGTAAAACAGATATAATTTCCACCAAAAAACTACAAACAGCTAGTGATGCCATACACGAATGGACCAATAAGTGGAAAATTAAACTAAATGAAACGAAATCAGTCCATATCAACTTTACAAATAAAAGATTGAGAAACTCTCCAGCAATAACAATCAATGAAACCATTGTCTCACACGCAAACACTGCAAAGTATCTTGGTATGACTCTTGATGCTAAATTAAGGTGGAAAGAACATATTAAGAAAAAAGAAAAGGAGTTTAAAATTAAAACCGCACAATACAGATGGCTTATTGGTAAATATTCCAAACTGTCATTATACAACAAAATTTTGATTTACAAACAAATTATTAGACCTACATGGTTGTATGGAATACAACTATGGGGGTGTGCAAAAATTACAAATATACGTAAGATACAAACTGTCCAAAACAAGATGTTACATGAAATGCCCAACGCTCCCTGGTTTGTCAGAAACGCCGACCTTCATCGAGACCTGGGTATCTTAACCGTTGAAGAAGAAATCAAAAGATTTGCAAAGAAGCATGAAGCCAGGCTTCACCTACACGAAAATCCAGAAGTTCTCCAGCTGCTAGACAACCAAAACTTATGTCGTAGACTGAAGAGAACCAAACCGTTCGAACTTTCTAAGTGATCTGTGTAAAAGCAGAGCATTGTGCAAGTGTTAGTGTCTTTATTTCCCTAAGAATAACAAAGACAACTAAAATACGTCGCTGGACTGATTTTAGCTAAGTAACTTAGATTTAAGATTTAACAGATACAAACTAATGGTTGGTCTTACTTCTAGACCAGTTTTAGTGTTTAAACACCTAGTGTTTTAATAAGAAAAAATATATATATATGTGTCAGAAGGAGATGCAGTATAATTGTACGTCTGGGATATGTGTACAACATAGTTGCATTGTGGTAGTGTCATCCATGTAGTTTATATGATCCAAGGTTACAACCTTCATAAATACTTTTACGCACAAACGCTTACAAGCAGGGCTAGAAACTGAAAAAAAATTTGGTTAACGGTTAACCGAAATCGAGAACTTTATTTTCATAACGGTTTTTGTTGAAAACCGGTTTTTTCCGTAAAAACCGGTTTTGTGTAAATTATAAACCGGTTTAAGAAAACCGGTTAAATTAACCGGTTTTTAACATTATTCAGATTAGGAATGCAAAGTATGAAAAGATATTATCTATTTATAATTTTATAATATATGTTCAATCAAGCGAATTACTTTTGGTAAACTAATCGCGTTTAATACAGTTTTTTTTCTAAAGTAATTTTTATTAAAAAAAGATGTTTAAAAAACCGGTTTTTTATTATTTTAGTTAGTTACAGTTTTTTTTTGCCTTTAAAAATAACGGTTTCGGTTAAAAATCACTTTTTCGGACAAAAAATACGGGTTAACCGGTTTTTTAAACTTAAAAATTTAAAACGTGGAGGATACAGCAAAATCATTAATTATAACTATTCCTGACTACAAAACTAAAACTCAACGCTCCTTTGTTGTCTCAGAAACATTCTATAGGACAGTGGTTTCCAACCTTTTTGTACCTCCGCGCCCCTTTTTCATAATTTTTTTTTGTGCCCCCCTCACTTTTCGTAACAATCTAATTTCATAAATACTGTGCTGATAAATAAGAATTATTTAATGGACTACAAAACAATCCACCATATTCTGTATAAAGAAAGTTCTTTTTGTTTGTTTGTATTCAAAAATGATATTTTGGTAACAGCTGCGCGCCCCCCTTGCAATAGTCTCGCGCCCCCCTGGGGGGGCGCGCCCCACAGGTTGGAAACCACTGCGTATAGGACATGTAAAAATTTTAAGAACCTGCGCCCTGTAAACGCAAATGGCTTTTCTTTCTTTCTAGCATATAAATATGAAAAATGCAGAAGACAGACTGTGGGCTTAAATATGATTGGTACTATACCAAGACCAATTGCCGAATATCTTAAACTACCAAATGCAAAACATATACCGGCCATTGCTTCAGGCGTTCGTCAGCCACCATCCTTGTAAATGTAGATGGTGATTTATTAGCATTAAAAAGGCACGGTAGCTGGCGATTCTCATCTGTAGCGGGATATGTGGACAACATAATAATGCCTCTAACCAGTCAACCTACTGCCTTTAATGCTGTTATCATAGACAATAATATTAATAACGTGGCAAGCAGCAATAGAACCAATATTAAAGAGCCCTCACTTGTCTTTAATCAATGCACTGTGACAATAAATAATTACTACCAATAAATTAAATAGTACCTAAGTGATTTGTAAAAACTGTTCCGCTTGTGCATAATATGCTTCTTACAACTCTTGTTATGTAATATACTATTGTAGTGTTATTGTCGATTATAAAACATTAGCTTGAATTCGTAAAATATTCGTTTTTAAATAATATGAAACACAGTTCAAAATTAACCGCAAAAAGTTCTTATGCTGGAAGCAATACTAGTGTAGTCGAAGACGATGATGATTCGGTAAAAGATGCAGATTATAAGAATAGTGGGAGATACATAGAACAATTCATCAACAGAGCAAACGCCTACAAAAAAAAATTGAAATTTCAAACAAAAAAATAAGCGTTTTAGCGCAGACGGACCAGTCACGGGCAGTAACTCAAAGAATGATAAAATTGGAATCTGTAAAAGAAGAAAAATGGCGGAAAATTTTCTGCTCGTCCAAATTGAAAAGGTGCGAGAAGACACGGAAAAGCTTTTGGAAACTAGCTGTCACTCAAAAATAAAAATGAAGCAATCTATTACAACTGGTCTAAAACGACACCTAAAAAGATACCACACCTAGGAACATACAAAATCATTTCCCACCAAAGAATTTCTAAATCACGGACTTACACTAGTCTGTTTATACTACACTATTTTTTCGTTTAAGAAAATCGTATACGATTTTCTAGTACGGTGTCAATCAGAAATTAAAAATCTTGAACGAAAAATTGGTACGAAATTACTACCTGCGCTAAATCCATCCAATTTTAGCATGCACGCAGGCGTATTCTACTGTAACTGTATGACTGTATCTGACCGCATGTTATTTGTGGGTTAGGTTAACTGAAACAATCAAACGATGTTAAATACTACTTATTACCGTTATACCTCACAATTTATTTTGTAGGTATAAATATGTAGAATGGAACAAGCGTTAAATATACGTTAAATTTGAAAATGATTCGCTTTCTGTTCTGTGATCAAATTGAACATTTGACATGGTTACTCAAGGTGCCAACAAAATATGATAAAAGTTACTAAAAAGTAACCAAAATATATTGGAGTTTTCGTACGAAAAAATAGTACAATGTAAATGGTTCATATTTTCCATACTAAATTCTTAAACGAAATTTTTGTATCAAAAATCGTATACGATTTTCTTAAACGAAAAAAGAGTATATTATAAAACAGACTTAATGCCCTGGGGACGACAATTGCAAACAGAGGCAAACAAAACAGTGTTCTCCCCAGAATTTATTTTTTGCCGGGCGGACGCAAAAGGTTGCCGGGCGCCCCCCCTCCCCCCCCCACAATGAATGTTCGGTATTATAAACAATACCTACAGTACAAAAGCAGTATACGTTTTTCTCTCTTGGTATCGATTTTATTTAAAATATACTTGCTACGCCATTGAAAATTGTTTTTTTTTTTTATATTCATTATGTCATAGTAATAAATTTCTTTAATAAAAAAGTGATTATTTTTTGACTGACTTATTGAAATTTAAGTGCAAGTCACATAAAGGTCAATTCACATTATAGGTACGCTTTCGCTCCACTCGCGGTCCACTCCCGCTCCAGTCGCGGTCTCGAAAAATTCGATTGGATGTAATTAAATGTGGCCGTTCACACTATAGGTAGCTAGTGATTGCAATACCGGTATACCGAATACCGGTGTACCGTGCCATTTTACAATACCGAAATACCGTCTCATTTGATGGTCTAACCCAGTGGTTCTCAAACTTTTTTGTCTGGCGGCACACTGAAATCATTAAACCAAAGTTACGGCACCCCTATTATCATTATTATTTTTTAATTTTTTTTTTGCTTTTTACAGTTGGTAAAGATATGAAGTATAACACGTATTTAAAAAAAAAAGTTATTTAAAGTAAGTTTATTTCCAGACAGCACAAAAACATACAAAACTTAAGTTATTACAAAGGTGTTTGCTGTTAAAATGTGAACTTAATGTGAAATATGTGCGTGATGGTGTTTGCATATTTCTTTGATATTAGGGCGTGTTTTTGAGAGACATACTCTCATCTCATTTTCAAGGGTTTTTAGTCTTTCTCTCTTTTTTGTTTTAATATTTACGTGTGCAGAAAATCCCAGTTCACCCAAATACGAGGTGGAAAACTGCAATAAAATATTAAGTGCTTTGAACCCTATATTGGGGTGTTCCTTCATAATTCTGATCCAAAATGAATTCAGACACATTTCTGAATGCTTCAATCTTAACGTGCGATCGTTACGTATATCAATTAATTCTTCGACTTCTATAAGACTTAACTCACTTATTTCTTTATTATTATATTTCAATTCGGCAACTTTAGAAAACATTTCTACATTATTTGTGTTAACTTTTATCTTCCACATTTTTATTTTATCTTTAAAGGCCTTAATTTTATCTGCAGATGTCAAAATATTTTCATTTCTTCCTTGCATACTGGAATTCAACTTGTTCAGGTGATCAAATATATCTGTTAAATAAGCTAATTTGGAACACCAAAAACCATTTTGTAATAAATCACAAAATTCTGGTTTGTCTTCATGTTGAAAAAATATTAATATTTCTTCTTTAAGTTCAAAAACACGATTTAATACGCGACCTTTTGAAAGCCATCTCACTTCGGTGTGAAGAAGAAGGTTATTGTGTTGAGATTGCATCTCTTCACATAGTTTTGCAAATATTCGCGATTTTAATGGTCTAGCTTTGATATAATTAACCATTCTAATGATTTCTTCTAAAACACTTTTTAGTTCCATGCCTATTGTCTTTGCTACCAATGATTCACGATGAATGAAGCAGTGAGTTGTTACAATGTTTTCATTTTCCTTTTTAGCGTATGAAACAAACCCTTTTATAGTTCCAACCATTGAAGGGGCACCGTCTGTACATATACCCACGCAAAATTTCCAAGATAGACCATTTGTATTAAAATATGTGTTCATAATGTCAAAAACATCTTTTCCGGTCGTAGTTTTTTCGAATTCCTTGCAGCATAAAAATTCTTCCATAATTTTATCATCTTCAATAAATCGAGTGAAAACAAGTAATTGTGCTTTACCACCGATATCAGTCGACTCATCCAACTGCAAACTAAATAATTTCGATTCAATTATTTTATTTATAACTGATTTTTCAATATCAACTGATAGATCACTAATACGTCTACTCATAGTGTCGTTTGACAAAGGAATCTTCTTTATTTCTTCTTCTGCTTCAGCACCAAAAATTGTTCTCACAATTGCTGTACAGGCCGGGCGAATCAAGGTTTCACCGATAGTATGAGGCTTCATTTCTTTCGCGATTATTTCGGCGACTAAATAGCTGGCCTCTTGAACACGGTCGGCAATTGTATATTTTTTTACAAAACTTTTACTTTGCTTTTCTTGTAATCTTATCAGATCTTTAAAATATTCAGGAGTTTTTTTAGACAAGTGATCATGTTTTGCGGAAAAATGTCGCAATAGTTTACTGGGAACCATAGCTTCATTTGATAAAACCAAACCACACACAATACATTTAGGTCTGGGAATGAATTTATCACCACACCACGTGAATCCCATTTTTAGGTAACTCTCTTGATATAAACGAGTTTTTACATTTTTTACATTTTTACGAGAACTTATTGTTTCTGTTTTTTTGCTACAAGAAGCTACTTCTTGATCATTAGAATCTTCACTTTTTCTTTTATTAATGCAAAAATTATCCATGATATTATACGATAATTAACTTTAATATTTTATTATAATATATATGTATATAACAATAATAAAAACCACTTCTCACTGCATTTAACGTCTTTAGTATTGCACTTTGTTTATTCTCACCAGAAAACGAACTAGTAACTATCGGGTGATCGAAAATGATTGATGCCAGCTAACTTCAGACCCAAAATAAAATAACCAAGTATAAGTTGGTACCTTCTACATTGGTATGACGATAGTTCGTTTACCCTAGTACCTACATACGTGCGCCACTTGTCGAGTCACTACGGCAAGTGACGTAGTGCAATCCCAAGATATAAGATTGATACAAAAAATAATAACTTTTATTTAAGCCTTGTCCAATAAAATTAAAATTTGTTTTAGATTTAGACATTTGTAGCAGTTAAATATTTAGTTTTTTACATATAAACAGTTCAAAATTTCGCGGCACCCTTGTGGCGTACCTACGGCACCCTAGGGTGCCGCGGCACCCCCTTTGAGAACCACTGGTCTAACCGGTAGTATTCGGTATTAATTTAGTTTTTTTTTAAATTTGATTTTTATGCTTTAATAGTCTCTTTTACAATTCATAGTTGTAATAACATGAAAGGACGTCAATTGTACAACTGCCTAAAGAACATAAACAAATAACAATAACGATGGAGCAAAAATTGCAGTCTGCCATAAATTAAAAAAATAGCAATAAATGAAAAACACAAAATCGTGCCACAAAATGATGTATTTAAGTTAATTAAAAGAGATATGAGATTATTAGAAGACGAAGGAGTTAGAGGGAAATACCTAGAAATAGTATATGCCTATCTCCTAACAATTCCACAAAGTGTTAAATTGGAGCGAGCGTTTTCTGGGGCAGGAAAAATTTGTACCAAAGTTCGCTCATGGCTTAGCGATGAAACAAATGATGCCTTATGCTTTTTAAAGTCTCACTTTAAAAATAGTTGAAATGGCAATATATTTAAAAAAGCGGTAAAATTTCGTTTAAAATTTATATTGACAATAGATTAATTAACACTTTGCGCTAGCTACATTTTAAAAATATTATACAGGTTTTTTTTTACGCTTGGTCAAACTTGTGAAACTTTAAACATCGATAAGTCATTTTTCTTAAATGCAACACCCTGTATATTTTTACATTTTCTTGTAGAGAATTTAATTGTCTTTCGAAATTATTAAGCATGTCCTATATCTAAAGTTGATATTTTTCGAGCTATCTCGATTTTTATTAGTATTACTAAGGCAATTAAAATATTTTAAAAGTCGGCCATGGACGTAAGTCGTAATTTTTCAAAGAATTTTTAAACAAAAGAATAAAAAGAGCTGCAACTTTAATTTTAAGCTAAAAATGTACCCCATTTTACCGAAATTTATGTATGTCCTTTATGCATTCCTATACCATTCATCCGATCCTGACCAAATTTGGCACAGACAATCTATAGGACCATGGGAAGAACATAGGCTATATAAGAATTCCCAAAAGTTCCAAAAATTCCCAAAAGAACCAAAATTCCCAAAAGATCCAAATATCACAAAAGTTTCAAAATTCTCAATAGATACAAAAAAATCCCAAAAGATCCAAAATTCTCAAAAGGTCAAAAACGTCCACCGGGCGAGTAGTCTGTGATTGATAAAAAAAATCACCGAGCGAAGCCGGGTCACTACGCTAGTAGATTATAAAAAAGTGTTCTGAACAATCAACCATTTTATTTGCTATTCTTTATAGAAATGAATATGGAAAATTTTTATGATGATCCTATGTCGAAATATGGCTATTACAATTTTCTCTCTGACTTAGAGGATGACACTGATCTTGTTATTTTACTTCCTGATGTTGACCAACTTACAGATGAAGAAGAATTGAACGATAATGAAATTTATGAAACAGAAATGCCAAATGAAGTTCCAGGACGCATTCAAGTTATGAAAAGAAAATTGTCAGATGATCATTGGGATAGTAGTGATGATGAACTGCTGATAGACACGCAAAGACGATTGAAAACAAAAACAAACAAAAAACTGAAATTACACTCAAATGGACAAAAAAAGAACCAACTTTTAGAAAATGGGACAATACATTGAATTTAGATGAATTTACTGCACAGAAAGCTTTAGTTGAAAATCTGAGTACATTGAATCCAGTGGAAATTTTTGAAAAGTTTTTGGATAGTAATACCATCGATTACATCGTTCAGCAAACTCTTCTTTATGCAGCACAACACAACCGACATGATTTTACTGTATCTAGTGAAGAGCTTAGAACCTTTACAGCAATCTTGTATTTATCTGGATATCACAAATTGCCACAAGAACGAATGTATTGGTCTGGTGATAAAGATCTGGGTGTAAATATGGTACCTGCAGCTATGTCTAGGAATAAGTACGATCAAATAAAACAAAACATTCATTTTGCGGACAATTCAAATATTGATAAAAACGATAAAATGTTTAAACTTGGGCCCCTTATGAACATTATAAATATGAAGTTCAAGCAATGGGGTATTTTCCACACGTATTTGTCAATAGACGAGAAGCCATGGTCCGTTATTTCGGCCATCATTCTGCGAAACAGTTTATTAGAGGAAAACCGGCAAGGTTTGGATACAAAAATTGGGTGTTATCGAGTTTTGATGGATACTGCTACCACTATGAAACTTATTGTGGAAAAACCAATATGGAGAATCTATCAGATACTTTAGGTGGTAATGTAGCATTGAATTTGTTACAAAATGTAACATGCCCCACAAGCCATGTAATATTTTTTGATAATTATTTTTCCACGGTGCGATTGATGGCAACATTAGCTCAAAAAGGATTCAGAGCCGCTGCAACAATTAGAGAGAATCGTATTACAAAATGTCCCTTAAAATCCTCCAAAGATTTAGGCAAGAAAGCAAGAGGCACTTTTGCCTACCAATTTGATGAAAACAATGATCTACTTGTTGTGGGTTGGGTAGACAATAACGTAGTAAATATAATAAAAAATTATGATACCATTCAGCCTTTCCATAAAGTCAAAAGATGGTCAAAGCGGGATAAGAAAAGCATTGAGGTTACCCAGCCTCAACTATATAAAAATCATAATAAAAGAATGGGCGGAGTTGATCTTAGTGATCAATCCGTAAACACGTACCGCATTGCCATCCGTGGCAAAAAATGGTGGTGGGTACTTTTTACCTATGTCTTGGATCTAGCAATGACAAATTCGTGGAAATTATTCTTGCTAGTAAGTGGTCAAAAAATGAGTCAGTTGGAATTTACAAGATACATCGTAAGACATTTTCTGTTTCGAGCAAACTCAACTGCACGTCGTCGTTCATCAATTCCTGACAGTGTTCGGATAGATAATATTGGTCACTTCCCAAAAAAATTCCGGAACCATTGCGTTGTGTTGTATGTCATGCCCGCGTTCGTTGGTCATTCAAAAAGTGCTTAAAAACTTTGTGTGTCGAAAGTAATTGTTTTAAAATGTACCACACTTAATGAACCGGTAACTTCCCAATGTACTCATACGAGTACACCAATTTTTTCAGAGTTTTTAGAAAAAAAAAATTAATTTTAGTAAAAATATGTTATTTTATAAATAAATGTTCAAGTTTTACAAAAAAAACGTTCTCATTTGGGCAAAAATGGGTTAAGGTAGGGTGACCAGAATTAGTATGCCTTTGGACATACTACTTTGGTCACTTTGGTGGGGCACTTATGTACAGGATGTTTCAAAATAACTGAAGATTAAAGATTATGACCAGCTATCAAATTTTATATTTTTATCCCTTGTTAAAAATGAGGAAACTACAATTGTAAAGTGTAACATATTTTTTTTTAAGTGGAAAATTTCAATGGCCTTAAAAGGTCAGTTATAGCAGTTTCTCAAACTTTTTGCGATTGATGTGGGAAAGAGAATATAAAATTCTCCTTCCGACGCTTTAACGCAGGATGTACCCATTTTCTTTTCCTTTTATTATGCTTTTCATCCTCATCAAGCAATAACGCCACCATCAAAAGATCTCTATTGCTTAAATTTGAAGCCATGTGTGCGCTACGTCGGATGAGTAAATACTGACTGCTAGTAGAGCGCGGCTGGCATGCGTCTAGCTTGCGTATGGATTGCGTCTAGCTCGCGCCTAGCTTGTGGCTAGAACGCGGCCAGTGCGAATACACTGGACCGGGAGTGGAGCGAGAGCGTACCTATAATGTGTATTGACCTTAATACTTAAAAGCCCTATAATATTTAAGAAACTTGGGTATAAGGAATTAGGCTGTCAAACACCTTTGACACCCCTAATAAACTAACAATTTTTATTAAATCTAATTTAAATAGGATTAGGAATATATCCCACATTGCACATACATGTATATTATTAATGTTTGACTTTTAATCCCAACATGCAAAGCCCTGATTGTGTAAACCGTTGCGAGACAAAGTAAAATAAGTTAATGTTTAGTTAGTTCAATCTTGTAACTTACGTAATAAGTAAGAAGGAGATATCAAAAGAAACGAAGACGCGAGTTTTTAATGCAGTGTACATACCCATTCTCACGTACAGTTCAGAAACTTGAACACAAAACTTGAACTCAAAAACAAATAATACAGGTACAAGAAATGAGATTTCTGAGAAGAATAGAGGGATGTAGACTGATCGATAAAATCAGTAACGAAAAAATTCGAAATAACCTAGGAGGAACAGATATTAAGAAAAATATGGAGACGAATGCAAAAATAAAATGACAAGTTTACTGGCATCGTATCGAAGACAAAAGGGTAAAATTAAAAGCAGCCAAGGTACCAGAAAAGGTGTACATTTTATTTATACATATTATTTATGTAAACATATTTATTTTACTTTGTTACTGATGCATATATGGGGATCTCGGAAACGGTAAGAGCTACTAGGTCAGTTAAATTAAAGAAAAACTGCCTACTTGAGGGGACGATGAAAGTGTAATTAGAATTTAACATTGTTATGGTCGCTTTTTGTTTAGTTTTTAATATACGGCATAAACTTACATTTTTGTAAATACAATCAAACCATAGTTGATTTTGGCATCTTTCTAAAGCTCATTTTTTTCCCTTTTCAATGATATATGACTTGATGTATCTATTTTGATAGTTGACGGCTCTAATGATAAAGCAAAGACGACTTTTCTATTCGGCATATTCGTGGCAACCGAGTGGATCAACCAAAACAACAACAGGATTCGCATCATGCTCGTGTACCGGCCAAACAATTCACATTAAATTAAATGTTACATTAAGTCTGGACCCACCTTTAGATCAATTTCATTTGTACCTTCTGAAGGTATTTTTTTATGTAGAATGTAACTACATATAACCTTAGTTTTTTTTATCACTTTTTATTTTTGAGATATTACCCCTAACTTCATTTTTTCTTAAGGGCCATCAATTTGGCTTTGGAATAGTTAAATACGATTTTTCATATCTATAACATAAACAAACCATGGTAACCAGTAACCACCAAAATGATTCGTTTTATATTGGAATATTTTAACGGTGCATGTTTACTTATTTTATTTTTTACTCAAAAAACTGTACGTTTCAAGAGAAAAACTAAAGCATAAAAGAAGTTTCTAAATAAATCAAGCTATCAAAAAAGAATTTTTTAATTGCAAAATTTTAACCCACCAAAAAGTTCTCATAAAAAAAACCAACAGGGATCGCACTTTTCAGCCCCCTGTGAAGGTGGGAGATGATTGAAAATATTACCATGGAAAACCTCTTAATAAGTATAAAACATCTACCAAATATCATTCTCCTGCATTCGTCCAAATTTGAGAAATAAAATAAAAACCTAATTTTGCCGCTCCCCTTTAGGGAGTGTAACTACGAAAGGAGACGTCTTAAGAAAAAAATTGTACATGGAAGACCCCCCTTCATTTTCGATAAGGAATCACCCCCCGATTTTTTTCGCAATATTTAAGAAACACCCTGTATAAAGTGGTAAATCAACTTTAGTTTTTTCCAATAAAATTCTTGGTTACTATACATTCAATTTTTGTTTCTTACATTACTTAACAATAAAGAAGCTAAATTACAGCAACGAAACGCCACAATTTTAAAATAGCAGCTATTTGGGTCATATTGACCAAAACACCATACGTATTACCGAAACGTGAACACAGCAGGAGGTAATCTCATCAAATTTGGACCACCCTGTACACTAGGTAATAAATATTTCGATATCAAAATTATATCGATATATCGCCCACCCCTACTAGGTAAGCCCCTGCTTGTAGATAAACTGATGACACTGACTATTAAAAAGAACGGCAAACTTCAGATAGTGTACACTGTCATATCGACTTGGTAGATCAAGTATGTTCTGCGGATCAAGTGTACTTCGGATGTATTCGTGTGGAATATGAATGTTAGGTTCACTACTACCTACTTTTGGCGTGACTTACGAAATGCTATGCTTGTTCACCCTCTTTTTACATTACTTTTATTACTACTGTTACGCAACAAATACTGATTTGTTTTCTTTAAAAAAAAAAAGCTTCAAGCGACCTTTAACCTGGTCGTCATTCATTTGGTCAGTATGGGTCAATCTAAACATATGAGTCTTCCATAGGTATAATCACATTTTACTGTGGTTACCTTTATTAATAACAATCATAATCTCAATAGCAACAATGGAAACCGTAGTAAAATTTGTTTATACCTAAGGAAGATTCAGTTGTTTAGAATGATCTATTAGAAGGTCAGGTTAAAGGTTGGTTGAAGCTTTTTTTTAAAATAACTAATGAAAATAAAGGTTCTCGGTCATTTACATTTAAAAAATAGGCCTACACCAACCTTAAACCTGTTTCCCATTTGATGTTTTTTTAACCTAGCACTAATAATCGACACTAAAATATCCGAGGTACCCTTGATCTACCAAATCGCCATGACAGTGTACACTATCTGAAGTTTACCAAAAGAAATAGCCGCTCATGCACTAAAATGGTTGCCGTGTTTACTAAGCTAGCACGTTTTCATTAAAACCTTGACAGAACACACTGGATACGCCACTGCTAAGTATCGATCGTGGTATTGATAAAACTGATGACATTAAGGATTAAAAAAAAAAATAACGAGCTGATTCCAGACGTACTACACTATAACGATGATTAACATTTAAATCAAAAGTAGAACGTTTGCATCCTTTGCCAGTTATCACCTCATTTTTTAACTCGATTAGAACTTGAATAAAAACTACATTTTCTATTGGTCACCTACGTAACAACTGGTAACATGTTCTGTGGTAACAACGCAAATTCATTTAATCGTGAGTTTACAAAAACGTGGAACTAAGAACTATTGTTCTAAATTATTTAGATACATAAAAAAATAAGCGTATGGTACATTGCAAAGGCACTGATTGTTGTTCACTGTTAAAAAAAATATTGAAAATAACCTTACACTTACGACTTACCCGTGACTAACGAAGTTTCTAAGTTTGATGAAATCGTTTATAAACTTGTGTAACCATTGAGCGTGTTTTTAACACTGTTTAAAACTAAATAACTGATCTATCACAAGACACAATTTACAAACGCTCTGCTAATGTCTCACATCGCCAACCGTTTACGTTGCCATTTTGATACATTTTCGGCGTTCTCATCAGTCATCACAGCTTGTTATCAGCTCAGTACAGCACCTGCGCAATGGTGAGGGATATGACGTCATGTACCGATAGATATTTGACTGAAAGCGAGTGTGGCAGTGTAAACGATGAGTTTGAGTTTTGAAAGGATTATATTAATAAATATTAACCGTTGTCCATGATATTTTCATACATTTTTATTTGTTTAGTTGAAAAATGGTACACTTATTTGCAGCTAATTATGCTCATAAAATCTTCTTCATAATAAATATTAAATACTACTTCAAAAATACTTCAAATTCGTACCACTGGAATTTGATAGATAGTGATCCAGATACATAAGACCTTTCAAAGAGTTTTGAGACCCACAATTATTTTCATTGTGGGACCAGAACATTAAAAATAATGGTTCAATTCTGGTCCTGGCTATCAGTTCAGCGAAAACTTTTTTTTTTTTTTTAAATGTACTTAAAATTGCTGCTGTTCCCATAATATTCATTGTTTTATTTATTAAGTAGCGAACCGAATTTTCCAAAATAGCAAAATAAAAAATTGTTAAACTGCATAATTCAGTAATATGGGCACAGATTGCCGTTTCGTTGCATATTCAAATCCATTTTTTTTTACCATTTTCATGGCATAGATTTGTTCCCACCCGACTTAAGCATTAAAGTCACTTATTTAGTGGGAGCATAGACAATTATCACACTAATGTTTCTTGTTTATTTGAACCTTGCACATTCCATGTTCCTAATTTCATACCCCATCTTTTTTAGTTTTTTTTTCTCTCATATCCTTGGTTTTTCTTTTATAAACATAAAATGTTTAGCCTTTTTTTACCATAATACTTTTTAAGTAATATAATTTGAAGGGAGTCTAAGTTTTAAATTCTGCTTAAGTGTATGATTTATGATTACATATTGAAAACAAGTAGAAAAAAACTTTATAAGTCCTAATTAACTAGAGTTATTTGGGGTTCTTGTAAACACATTTCAATGCAATTATTTAATAATAACATACTCCTATATTTTAAGAACTAATTACAAAAACTTATGTAAAATTCAAAATTATAAAAAATACAAAAAATGCATATAAATTTGAAACTATATAAAAGTAATGTGCTAAAATGACTTTATTAAAAAGAAGGAATCAAAAAACGTGGTTTGTTACCACCTTGTCCTGAACTCATTTGCATAGAGAAAAAGAAAACTGCCACGTTTTCATAGGAACTCTGAAACAAAAACAATGTACATGTCATGCACAAATAAAAATTATTGTATTGTGTAGACAATAAAAAAAAATCTACCAACACAACTTTAAAAATGTAATGAAATAATTAAAATAGTTTACAATAATTTGCATTAAATTTTTTAAAACAGCTTTAACCCTAGTCTGCATTCATGGGGCCGCCGCGGCCCACTTCGATTTTAATTGTTAATAACGACTCTATAGTTTAATTTCATATATTTATATTTTAAGTAATCCTTCTTCTCATCATTCTTATTGAGATTTTGTGACAAGAAAATGTATTGCTCGTATACATCAATTATAAAAAATATTTGAATAATTCTGCACGCTAGATGCCTTCATGGTGCCGCTGCGGCCCACCTTATCAATGCATGATGTCATGCTTAGATCTAACGTGTCCGCACTAAACGTAGCTAGTAGACTGTGGTAATAATTTATTCAGAGTGTTCTTTTGTGCAAATTTACCAAATTTAGGAGAACGCATTGTAGAACAGTTGTGTGCCCCATACTTCGGTACAAACCGTAACGTAACATGTGATAATTATTTTACTACGCTTCAATTAGCTTTGAATTTGAAAAAGAGTAGCCTCACGGTAACAGTTACACTACGAAAAAATAAACAATATATACCTAAAACGTTTTTGCCAAACCGTTCAAGAGAAGAACTTTCCTCAATATTTGGATTTATCAAAAGCCTTACTTTAGTATAATACGTACCAAAAACTGGAAAAGCAGTCATTTTATTGTCAAGCATGCATCATAGTAAAGAAATTTCAGTTGACAATCAACACAAACCTGAAATTATATTATTCTATAACACAACTAAAGGTGGTACCGATGTTATGGATAAAATGGCTGCTAATTATTCCTGCAAAAGAAAAACCAATAGATGGCCTTTAGCTTTTTTTGCAAATACAGTGGACGTGTGTGGAATAGCTGCGTTTCTGGTATATACCAAATTATATCCGAAATGGAATGAAAAAAAACGTGATAAAAGACAGATATTTTTAGAAGAATTGGCAACAAATCTAGTCAAAACTCATATGATAAGAAGAGCAGAATCGGTTCGTAACAAAAATTTAAAAAGAGACATAAAAGAATTTCAAAACGTATATGATGCACCTAGCACGTCTTTTGAGCCACCTACAAAAGTAAAACGATCAGCTTGTTATCTTTGTGAAAAAAGAAGAAAAATATTTCAAATTTGCGAATTGTGTAAAAAAAATGTTTGCAAAGAACATTCGAAAATATTGTGCCATAATTGTGTACAATAATCGTATATAAGAATAAATTGTTTATCATGACTTTATAAATAAATATTTCGTTTAGTTTATTACTGGCATCACCATTTTATTTTATAAATATGTAAATTAATTAAGTTATTGCAAATAAGTCGTTTTGTTTAATATTAACATCGCTAATTTATTTTATAAATACCTTACTGATTTATTGTTATAATTTTAAATTTACAAATATGTTTCAAATATATGTAATGTACCCTATATTCATTTATTACTTTCAATAAACAATATATAGCAATTTTATTTACAGAGCCAAAACATTATTTTCAGCGTGGGCCGCAGAGGCCCAAGCAGTGCTGCTACGTAACTTATACCATGAATGCAGACTAGGGTTAATTTTGATAGCTTGTTTTACTTATTTTGTACTTTTCAGCTGGAAATCTAAATCTCAGCTTCCCATTTAGCTAGTAGTATCACTAGAAGTGCTCATTTTCAAACTACTGTTTTACCACATTTAGCTGTCATGTAACAGCTGGAACTATATGGACAGTTAATCATAAAAGTTGTGCAAGTCCTTTATTAATTTTTTTGAGAATTCACTTAATTATTTTTTGCCATAAGCGGACTGAAACCATTGTTATAATACTCCCTCCGTCCGAAAATATGGTATACATTTTGATTTTTTTCTTGTCCGAAAATATGATATACATTTACAATTTTAATTAATTAGAATGATTTTATTTATGAAATAGTTACAAATATCTAGTAAAACAAAGAATAATACAAAAAGTTTTAATTGAACAAAGACGTGGCTGTTTCCACAGCTTCTATCGGACATGATAATGTTTGTTATGGCCCCCACGATGAAGTTTTGCCTTATTGATGTGCGGAATCTCATGTGAATTCCCTCCTTTTGCTAACATGGTTGCTTCTAGACAAGTTTGCAATGTTAGAAAAACATTATCAAGGGTTTGAATGTTTAATGCATTAAATGCATTTTGTATGCATTCAATCAATTCGTCGATTGTATTCGGTGAAGCTGTATGTTGTAAGGTTGTATATAGAATTGAAAAATCCAAGATCCAATAGATAAGAATCTGGACTATTTGGCGGTTGTGATTAAAGTCGAATAGACCAGCTATATCTAGAGCCTTCTGCTACAATATCTTCATCATCATCGGAGGAATGGGGTTTCGCGTTAGCTTGTTGTACGTAAATTGGTTTGTGCTTGTGACTTATGGTTTTTTTTTTTTTTTTTTTAGAGTATTCTATTACGCTGGTTAAGTGTCAGTTGATTTGATTAGGAACTTCTTCTTTTTAATTCAACACAATTTTGATCAAAATTCGCCATTTTGTTAGAACAGCGGGTGTCACTTAGTTTGTCTAAAATACGTGAATTTTTTTCCTGTGATTTTTTTGTTGACATATGCCAAACTATTTGCGTGTTATTTGTTTATTAGTTGCCTAACAACCACCTATTTAGAAACAAAAACAAAAAAAAAACCAAGATAATATATTACTTTAGTTATTCCCACTTTTTTTTCTAACGTATACCATATTTTCGGACGGAAGGAGTAATAAATTGTAAAAATTATTTACTTTAAATTTCAATTTTAAGTAATCTTTTAGGCTGGTTTTGTTTAAAAATAAGTACAAGAAACAAAATACTATTGTTTAATCCTTTAATCTCAATATATATTAACTTTTTGATAAATTATATTAAGCTTATAGGGTTATAAGTTTGTTACAAACTCATAGTATTATATGACGAATTTAATTGTGTCACAGTTTTACTCTTTAGAGCAGTGTTTCTCAACCGCTGGTCCGCAACAAAATCTTACCGGTCCGCGAAAACAAAAACAAAATTATAGCTGTAATGCTCCTGAGCAATCATGCCCTAACAAAACACGCTGCCAGATGCGATTAAAGGAAATTTTATTTTAAATGTTGCGAGCGAGAAATTTAAATTTGCCACCTTCCCCACGACAGGAGCTCGTGTGAATTGAAGTAGTGTCTATTACTTCCTTTTTCAACAACCTATTTATGTGAAGTGACATTTTCAGCAATGTCAGTGAGTGATAAAAACGAAGCAACGGAATCGTTTGAATGTTAGTTCTGCATTACGCCTGTCTGTAACTACATTAAGTCCAAGAATTGATATTCTTAGTAATAAAAAAGAAAAGCAACAATCATATTGATTGCTGCTTTTTTGCTTTTTGGACATTTATATACAATATAACGGATGATCAAAAAGTTTCGTAATTAGGGTAGGCTATGGAAATATTTTTCATGTCACAAATATTTTCGTCGAGGTTATGTTTACTCAATATATTCTTTCGAGACGCGAATCTCAGACTTCAAAGAAACGTCAATCGCTGTACGTACGAATCAAGTTCCAACGTACAGTGTAAAACTGACGACTTGATCGATTACGAAACTTTTTGATCACCTGTTATATCCATGTACAATTTAAAAATTGTATGTATTTTTTAATGTAAATTTGTAGTTTTTTTAAAAATAAATAAATAAAAATTATTTTTAAACTAAGATATTCACCGTTCCGCTCAAAAAAATTAGATATCATACCGGTCCGTGGTAAGTTTTGGGTTGAGAAACACTGCTTTAGAGTACTCAGTGTTTAATTAGACCATGGAAAGTGGACTTGAACCACTTCTATTACAAATATTTATGCAATGTAATCTAACGAATTTTCAATTGGTCAATGCATGTGGATATTTTAAAATATAAACGGAATTGTCTGTAAATAAAAATTTCACAATAAATTATATATTAGAATTATTTGTCTTCTAATTTTTTTCCTAAAATGGACTTAAACCACTTTTATAATAAACTATCCATATTACGAGAATTCCACCAGTGTCGATTGTAATTCTGGCTATTATTACCAAAAGCGTGTTACTATTTACATTGGAATTCATATAATCTAACACAACACAGAAAAAAGTATAGTTAGTGACACTATATATGTAGTCATTTGTTTTTTCTTACTCTAATGTCTAGGTAACATATTACAAATATAATTCTTTTAAAATGTGAACACAAATACGACAAACTAATAAAATCCTTAAAATTTATAGCAAATTTTACCACTGAATACATAATTGTCGCTCACCATCTTGACATTGATACTGAGCAGCTAAGGTAATATGTTTTTTTAATTAAAAGATAATAAAGACTGACAACTAATATAATAATTTCTCCGAAGAAATGTTTTATACAGGGTGGTCCAAATTCGATGGGATTGCATGGGTATCTCGGTTAGTATTTAAGATAGAGAAACGGTTAAATTACCAAAAATGTGCAGTTTTTTGAGACAAACTCAGAACCGTTTTCAAAAATATTCTATCGTTTCCGGTTTTCGAGTTATTGAATAAAATGTGTTTTTTTGTCCTATTAATAATGTGTCATATCTCTGTTATTGTTGTAAATATCGAAAATATTTATAAAGACTATTTTTAAATATTTTTGTGTAATTTGATTATACTAAAAAAACATATTTAACGCTCGCCGTTAAAAAGTTATGACACAAACTTACCTTATTTTAAATGGGAACGATAGTTGGCTACGACCTATTTAAATTCCTTATTTTTTTCTCATTCCAAATATATAAGGGTCGATGTATTTATTTTTAATAATAGGCAAGTTATGAAGGTTTTTTAGTTTTTTTTTCTAAGAAAATCATAGTAGACTGTGAAAACAAAAAAAAAAAACAAGGTATAAAACCTTTTAAAACTCATGTGGTACAAGTTACCAAGGTTTTCTAATTTGTTGTTGAGATAAACATAACTTAAGATAAACAGCAATATACTACATTACTGCCGATTCCAACTATATTGTTGTTTTCTTATTTTCAAATATTTACAATGTTTATCTCAACAACAAATGAAAAAAACCTTGGTAACTTGTACGACATGAGTTTTAAAAGGTTTTACACCTTGTTTTTTTTTTGTTTTCAGTCTACTATGATTTTCTTAGAAAAAAAAACTATAAAACCTTCATAACTTGCCTATTATTAAAAATAAATACATCGACCCTTATATATTTGGAATGAGAAAAAATAAGGAATTTAAATAGGTCATAGCCACTATCGTTCCCATTTAAAAAAAAAGGTAAGTTTGTGTCATAACTTTTTAACGGCGAGCGTAAAATATTTTTTTTTAGTATAATCAAATTAAACATAAGAATATCTAAAAATCGTCTTTATAAATATTTTCGATATTCACGACAATAACGGAGATATGACAAATTATTAATATGACAAAAAAACACTTTTTATTCAATAACTCGAAAACCGGAAATGATAGAATATTTTTGAAAACGGTTCTGAGTTTGTCCCAAAAAACTGCACATTTTTGGTAATTTAACCGTTTCTCTATCTTAAATACTAACCGAGATACCCATGCAATCCCATCGAATTTGGACCACCCTGTACATTTTAGTTGATAGACATAAAACTCGGATGACAAATGACTATTATCAGAACAAAACATTAAAATAAAAACTGAAGTAATTACCAAAACATTAAATTACTCTTCATCGGGTTCTGCATGTTCTGGAGGACGTATATCATCTACTATATCGGACTGCTGTGCATATTGCAGTGCTTCTATATAAGTAAGATGAAATTCGTCCGCAGCAGCTGTACTGCTAAAAGTGGCCCTCAATGTCCGCCAATATGGATTATCGGTTATCCATTCCACTGCTTTCCAAGTACACTGTCGTTCTTCCAACTAAAAATTTATATTTACATCATGGCATTAATACTGAAAATCAGTGGCGGCTTGTAAGAAATTGCAACGGACGGGCTGTAGCGATAAATGCAACCAAAATGTTCACTATGGACGGGGGTAAAAATATGCTTTATGCATAAATCTATTAATTACATATTTATATTATACAGGGTGTTTCATAAATATTGCGAAAAAATTCAGGTGGTGATTCCTTATCGAAAATTAAGGGGGGTATTTCATTTTTTTTTTCTTAGACGTCTCCTTTCTGAGTTACACCCCCCTAAAGGGGAGCGGTAAAATTAAGTTTTTATTTCATTTCTCAAATTTGGATAAATGTAGGAGAATGATATTTGTTACCTGGATGTTTTGTAGTTATTGAAAGGTTTCACAAATTAATATTTTCAATCATCTCCCACCTTCACAGGGGGCTGAAAAGTGCGACCCCTGTCGTTTTTTTTATTAAAACTTTTTTTTTTGGTGGGTTGAAATTTTGCAATTTAATTTTTTTTGAAGGCTTGAATTATTTAAAAACTTTTTTTATTCTTTAGTTTTTTTCGTAAAACCTACCGTTTTTGAGTAAAAAATAAAATAAGTCAACATGAACCATCAAATATTCCAGTATAAAACAACTCATTTTGGTGGTTTCCATGGTTTGTTTATGTTCATATTAGCTAGAATTGACGGGCGTTATAGCGTTGTGGCCGCGTTAACATCAAAATGCATTACACCTGTCAATTCTACCCAATATGAACATAAACAAACCATGGCAACCACCAAAATGAGTTGTTTTATATTGGAATATTTGATGGTTCACGTTGACTTGTTTAATTTTTTAATCAAAAACGGTAGGTTTTACGAGAACAACTAAAGAACAAAAACAATTTCTAAATAAATCAATTTTTCAAAACAAAATTTTAACCCACCAAAAAGTTCTGATTAAAAACCCACAGGAGTCGCACTTTTCAGTCCTCTGCGAAGGTGGGAGATGATTGAAAATATTACTATGGGAAACCTTTTAAAAAGTATAAAACATCTACCAAATATCATTCTCCTACATTTATCCAAATTTGAGAAATGAAATAAAAACCTAATTTTACCGCTGTGTAACTCAGAAAGGAGACGTCTAAGGAAAAAAAAAAAAAATGAAATACCCCCCTTAATTTTCGATAAGGAATCACCACCTGAATTTTTTCGCAATATTTATGAAACATCCTGTATATCGTTCTTTCTGTTTACTAATTTATCAATGACCCTTTTATAAAAATTTGTTATTTTCTCAATAAAAGTAATCAAATTCGGCGTGGAACGTCCTAAATTTTTAATTTAATTTTTTTCTGTAAATATTAAACAGAATTTTTGTTTTATTTTAATTAGTTTTTATCATTAAGAAAATGTGAATAATAATTTTAAAAAACAACAAAACAAAAAACTTGAAATAAAATATATTAGATTTAGTAAAATATATTAGTTTGTAGCTGTTAACTTGGCTTGGGTTGCAATTTGCAGCCCCAATAGCATGTATGTATGTATATCACGCGTCACCCCCACTCCTTATCTACTCGCCACTTTGTATATCGCATGATAGCGCTGTGGGGCTGTGGAAAATGCAGCCCACATATTAATTTTATAAGACACACCCATTGTTATAAAATGTTAACTATGGAGCGTAGCTGCAGTTAAACAAAACAATGTTTTTTAGTTAAAATGTAATTAAGTTAGAAAAATATGAATAATTTCATTTAAATCTAGAGGGACTACAGTCCCTATGGGCTCGTCCATTTTAAAATTATATATTTATCAAATGGCACTCGACATTTAAAAATATGTCACTGGAAAGTTCTTAAAATTGCTTACCATATGATTTATAATTTAGTTAATTTCACGAGAAATTTTTGTATTAAAATAAAAAAGATAAATATCAAGCAAAGTAGCCAGTAAACAAAATAATTAAAAAATAATAGTTTTTTTTTTCCTTAATAACTTCTGAACTAAGAGGGCTATGGTACTTTTCTTTTTCAATTTGAGCACCAAGTTTCACAACTTTGCCCCAATTTAACTGACTTCGTAGCTTCTAAGATAAGCGAGATTTTCATGTTAAGCCTCAAAGTTACAACACTTGTATTACTACATTTTCACTAAGTAAGCACGTTGAGCTTTATGGAGGTCTTTTGGTATGATAGTAATTTAATAAAAGGTACAAGGCTTTATTGAATTAATTAATGCAATGTACGAGTATCTATAAAGAAATGTATATGTAATGTAAGATGTGATACTTACAGACATTTCCGTATTAATTCCTATGATGGTGTTGCTAACGACTACACCAGCATCATTATTAACATAAATATGAGCACCAAAAATTTCAGGATCGTAAAATACTTCTATTTCTCCCATTGCTACGACTTTCCATTCCCCTGAAGATATTTGTTCACTTAATGTACACCGTTTTTTAAACATCAAAGATCTGCGAAAACAAAAGAGCATCTTAAATTAACTTAAGAACTTTTGATAAATATTTCCAAAAAATTGTAACAACAAAAGAATTATGTGCCAAAATGATTGGACTAAAATTTCCGATATTTCCACATGATAGTTCCTAAATGACTTAATTTTACAAAATATGCTGTTTTCCAAACTACTTTTTATTTAATACAGTTAAGTTTATTACTGATGAAACGTGTCTACATAACATCAATAACTTTTAACAATTATTGAAATATTTTAACCCGCCATGACTAGCAGTTGATTTACTAACGTGAAAATTATTGCGGGGTTTTCCTGACACCCCACTAGTTTTTCATACTATACACAATTTTTCGCACAATTTTACTGCACTTCTATTTAAAATTATTCATATAATTTCACGCTATTATTTGTGAATTTAATTTGAGTAATATACAGGGTGGTCCACATAGAAGGGTCACTATTGGGATCTCGTTAACGGTAAGAGCTACAAAGAAGTTTAAATTAGACAAATTGTTCCATTTTCGGAGACCTATTCAATGATGCTTTAATGTTTTTAAAACAAAAATCAAGATAAGCATTTTTTTTTAAATTGTTAATAACTCGGTTATACTTAACCCTTTCGTTGCGCAAAGGTCTGTGGCAGCTACTTGCCCAGTGCGCGCTAATCTGACCGCATGCGAGTATTCTCGTCAAGAGCAGTATAAGCCAATTTGGTAGACATTTTCTTTATAGGAAATTAATGTTTCAGCTCTAAATACTGTTATTTTATTATTTATTTAAGTTAAGATCAACAAAACACCGAATGAAAACAAGAAATCTAAGGTATGAACCAGGGATGGAAAACGTAACGTAACGATACCCGATAACGTTATAATAACGATTCAACTATAATTTTTTATACAATAACGTAACGATATTTTAATAACGTTATATAACGTTGTAATAACCAATAGCGTTTCATTAAAAGTTATTTTGTTTCGTTATTCTCTATAAATTAAATTTTTATATGGCGATATTTTTATTTTTAGAAGATATAATATTTTGTTGGTATTTTAGAAATAAAAATGAAAATAAAATATCTCAACGTAATTTTGTACTATTTGTTATATTTATATTTACAGATCCCAAAAATAATTTCAGAGTTACAAATAAAAATTATTTTTATAACGTTATATATTATATAACATAACAATTCACTTTTTTAATGTTATTTATAACGTTATGTAACGAAAACAAATAATAAATAACGTTATACAATAACGTAACGATTTAAAACGTTATTTCATCCCTGGTATGAACCTACATATACATTTAATAGATATCTCCGCTACGAACCTACATATACATTAACTCCACTGGCGAACATAGTTGGCTTGAGCAGTCCGAAACAGTTTAATTTTGCAGCGCAAGTTTACTCGTCAAGAGCAGTTAACCGGTCGGCGAGCATACTCGTCAAGAGCAGCGAAAGGGTTAATGGTACAAAAATATTTTTGGGGAAAAAGTTTAGATTTTTTTACGCACTATGAAATGAAAACAATTAATTTTTTTCAATATTGTTTAAATTCTTAGATAAATTACAAACTTGCATTTTTTGAAATGGAAACCATAGTTGGCTACGACCTCATAAAAAGCATTTTTTTCCCCCTCTTTTCAATAATACAAGGTTTAATATATTTATTTTGATATTTAGGTTCAAAACAAATAAAAGTCATCAAAAAGTCCCTACGAAGCTAAAGAGTGCCATGAAACAAAAGACAATTTAGTTTTGTTATTTAACACAAATTTTAACTAATGTAAAAGTAAGACATTTAATCAAAAACAAACTAAAATTTATTGACCAAAAAAAAAACAGCTATTCGTCTGATGATTATGAAACAGCTTTTTTTCTATCTTAATCAAAATACTTATACAATAAAAACAATACAAAAGTCGACTTTTAAGTATTACAAAATTATTGTTAGAACCAATTTATACCATCAAGTATAACCGAGTTATTAACGATTAAAAAAAAATGCTTATCTTGATTTTTGTTTATTATCTTGCGTGCCATGGAAATTTTTAAAAATATTACAGCATCATTGAATAGGTCTCCGAAAATGGAACGATTTGTCTAACTTAAACTTCTTTGTAGCTCTTACCGTTTACGAGATCCTAATAGTTGCCTTTCTAGGTGAAGCACCCTGTATATATATATAATGTTGTTCCGAAATATACAGGGTGATTTATAAACAATGCAAAAAACTTTGGGAGGTACTTCCGTATAGAAAATTAAGGGGGGCCTTTCATATATGAATATTTTTTTTTGAAGGAAAACTAAAATTAAGTTTTCATTTTATTTCTCAAATTTGGACTAATGTCATTTAGTAGATGTTTTTTTACTTAATAAAAGGTTTCCTATTGTAACATTTTCAATCATATCCCATCCTCGCAAGGGGCTGAAAAGTGTGAACCCTGTTGTTTTTTTTTTATCAAAACTTAAAGAGGATTGAAATTTTGCAATTTAAATTTTTTTTTCAAAGCTTGATATACTTAGAAACTCAACTTCTTTCATTTTTTACTTTTTACCAGAAAACCTAGTTTTTAAGTAAAAAATAAAATAAGTGAACATGCACGACCAAATATACCAAAATAAAATGATAAACATCAATTAAATGTCATATAACGATGAAGCTGTAATGAAAATGATACAATTTCCATTGGGTTTGAAAGAATAAATAATGAAAATAAATTCCTTTAATTTCGTTTTTAATGTTTTCAAAACATTTTTTTACACGTTTTCATTTCACACGAAATTCACTGAAGAAAGAAGCACACTGTCTTGAAAAAAATGTTTGAAACATTTGTAACTTTTGCTACTGAAAAGAAGGGGTGATAAAGCCTAACCAGAAAAATAAGATGAACTAAAAAAAAAAGGTGGGGTGTCTAATGCACGTGTCATGTCAGGTTAATACATACAAAAATTGTTATGATAAATCAGCACATTTTAATAAAAACTATAGAATACATTTACCTATTTGTTAACAATGTTTTATTGTTAATTATATTTTCTGTAAGTTTAATATACATACTTAACTAATATACAGGGTGTTCCAGGATTACATATCCAGCATTGGGATCTCGCTTATTATACGAGATACAGGTTTGTTTAAATTAGATGAATTATTCCTTAGTATGAGAGGAGCCACAATCAATTTTTAATAGAAGATACAAAATTCCTCGCACTTCAGATGTTATAGCAAAAAATATGAAAATGTCAAATTTCTTTTTTCTCTCACAACGTTTTTGTCATTTAATCAGTTTTATTTGTATCTTTTGAAGGTGTAAAGCAATTTCGCACTCATGGAAATACACACTCGCCGCTACACAGCTCCGTGCGCAACTTTTCCACTCGTATGTAATATGCTTCTTACAACTCGTTATGTAATGTACTATTAACGCAAAAATTAAAAATTAAGTAATCAAATATAAATAATAATTATCAGTACAGTGATGTTGCACAAATGCCAAAATCGCGACATCAAGGCCTTATATCATGCATTATAGAAGAGTCTACTATCACAGAAATTATTAACTGAAGCTAAATTTGTCTTATTAAGCGTTTTACTAATACCCATTAAGCAATATGGCACTATTATGGTAAAATTTAGTCATAATACTTCTTTTAATTTAAAATTCATATTAAACTGTTTTTTTTTTACCACAAGGAGCAAGCATCCTAGAACACTAAAAACTTGTATATTTTTCCTTTGCATTTGGAATTAGCACTCATTATAGCCAAACAGAAGAATGGAGCCAATTGTTGTATGTAACATATTTAAGTTTTAATATAAAATATCAATTAACCCCTTCACGTCCAAGTTGCAAATTGTTGCCAACGGTGGCAACATGCTAAATCCGGTCATACAAACCAGGACACCATATGTGGCAACAAAATTATTTGTTCTCCTGTTTTCTCCAGTAATACGATAGCTCATGATTTTGGGCTGGTTTACGCACTTTAGGTGTTTGTTGATTGCACGTGACCCATGATACTTCAATCTGATTGGTTTATACTCGTATTTCGGCACCATTCAGTGCAGATGTTGCCATATGTGGCAACAAAATTGGTCTCTTATTTTCATTTTCCTAAATATGTACATCCGACAAAATGTTATTTTTTACGCCCCCCCCCTGTAATTTTTTTTAAATTTGAATTTTATTTTTTGCATTTGTAATGACACTTAAAAGAACTATGTGATAGGTAAAAGTAAAATGAAACAAAATTATACAATTTTTTGTCAACATGCAAAACCCCCCCGCATGACTTTTTTGGCGATTTTTTTTAACATTTAAGTGGGGGCTAGTATGCTTAGTAAGTAAATAGCAAAAAAACTGATTTGAAAAAGTTTATTTTTTCGTGAAATCTGCAATTTTGGAGCGACTAACCATTTTCGGTCTGGCCGTGAAGGGGTTAAAGACTGAAAACTCCAACATAATATTACTTTTATTAAAAAGACAAATATTACTACACAAATCATATATAAATACAAATAACAAATTAAACAACATGTTCATTAAATAATTCAAGGTATCAAATCTTTGTATTTTGCAGTGCAGACATAAATTATTGTTACGACACATACCTCTCATCCTCATCGTCTTCATCATCATCATCTTCAACTTCTTCCCTTTCTTCTTCATCGTCGTCATCCTCTTGAGTTTCACTGCTTATGTCCTCTATTCCATAATTTTGTATGGTAGAAGGCAAATTTTTACTCTCCTGTTGTTGTTTTATAAAGACAATGGCTTCCTGAACAGCTGTACAGAATGCTTGTGCTAGTTCTGTGTTTTTAAATCGAGCCGATAGTTTTTCTAGAGCAGCATTATCTTCAGCATAATTATAGCCTACCCACATCCATGCTTTGTCAGAAGTTATGATGGGTTGTAAATTTAAATCAGGTGTTATAAGCATGTTCAGAACAACTTTATGAACCTGTTCACGCCGCAACAAGAGTCTATATGTACCTGAAAATTACAAATATCTAATGTAATTCACATGAAAATGGTATTCACCAAAACTTATGAATATCACTCACTACATACTGAACTATATTATATCTAACTTTTTGCAAATTTAAGTCAAACTTAACTTCTTAAATTAAATGAGAGCCTTACAGTAGTCTAAAACAAAATGTGCATTCTGTAGAGCAGGCGTCGGCAACCCGCGGCCCGCCATGTATCTTGATCTGGCCCGCCAAGTAAAACCTAAATATACAGGATGTTTCTTAAATATTGCGAAAAATTCAGGAGGTAATTACTTATTGAAAATTAAGAAAGAACTTTTACATAAAAATTTTTCCTTGAACGTCTCCTTTCGTAGTTACATCCCCCTAAAGGGGAGCGGTAATATTAGGTTTTCATTTTATTTCTCAAATTTGAATAAATGTAGGAGAATGATATTTGTTACCTGGATGTTTTGTAGTTATTGAAAGGTTTCACAAATTAATATTTTCAATCATCTCCCACCTTCACAGGGGGCTGAAAAGTGCGACCCCTGTTCATTTTTGAATCAGAACTTTTTGGTGGGTTGAAATTTTGCTATGAAATAAACAAACCAAGGTAACCCCCAAAATGAATAGTTTTATATTGGAATATGTAATGGTGCATGTTTACTTATTTCATTTTTTACTCAAAAACTGTACGTTTTTCAGGAAAAACTAAAAAAAAAAAGTTTCTAAATGAATGAAGCTATCAAAAAAATTATTTAAAATTGCAAAATTTCATCTCACGAAAAAGTTCTGATTCAAAAACCAACAGGGGTCGCACTTTTCAGTCCCCTGTGGAGGTGGGAGATGATTGAAAATATTACTATGGGAAACCATTCAATAAGTACAAAACATTTACCAAATATCATTCTCTACGTTTATCCAAATTTGAGAAATAAAATAAAATCCTAATTTTACCGCTCCCCATCAGGGGATGTAACTCCGAAAGAAGACGTCTAAGGAAAAAATGTAATATAAAAGTCCCCCCTTAATTTTTGATAAGGAAACACGTTCCATTTTTTTCTGCAATATTTAAGAAACACTGTACTATATTTGAAACAATATTTAATAGTTAAAACATCAAATGCATAATAAAATTTTGTTTTCAATTTTGTTATATATTTTTATTTTAACGCTATAGTCCAGTGTTATTTTATGTTTCATTTAGTGTTGGTAAATATCGAAAATGATTGATGCCCGCATACTTCAGACCAAAAATAAAATAACCAAGTTTATGTTGGTATCCCGGTAAAAAAGCACCTTACGAACGCCATTTGTCAGAGTCGGTTGGTATGTGCAGCCCGCCTGAAAATATTATTATTTAATTTGGCCCGCTATCCAAAAAAGGTTGCTGACCCCTGCTGTAGAGGACGTTTCGTTTTTAATGAGTATGCAATAAATCTAGATCATTATCGCCGACAGGGAAAACTAAATACATGTCTGTTTTTTTTTTTTTTTTGTAAGACAAATTTAAGGTCATAAAAACATTATACTTTTCCAACTTCAATTATCTCACTTAAATAAAGATAGAGGAATAGAGTATTAATAGTATTTTCGCATTTTTAAAACTGGAATATTTCTTTTAACTCCATTTTTAATTCACTAATGTCTTAACACAGTGTACGTGTACGTGTATGCGCAGTGTTAATATTGAATAAAAAGTGGTAAAAACTTTTTCGTAAATTTCGAATGGGTGCGTGAACATTTTAACGAATGGGACACTTTAGTATACAAAAAAACTGTATGAATGGCACTATGCTATTAGTGAAAATATTTGTAAGAAACAGACAGTGACGTGTTTAGCGGTACCAGCTGATAGTGTTGCCTACAAGCTAGGCGAACATAATATACAGGATGTCCGTCATATGCTCAAGATGCAAGAATGTTTTAAAAAGAAATGAAAACTACGTTGTTTGTTCTGGCTGGTGTGTAGGGGTGGGCGAAATATCGATATATCGAGTTAAAATATGCAAGTAATGGAGGAATTCTGGAGGAATGCAAAAATAAAGAAGCAGTGGAAAAATTTAAAGAAGAAGCAGCAGTCAAACTAGGAGAAAATTATGAGATTAATATTCCGAAAAAACGCTTCCTCAAAATTAAAATAATTGGAGTGTCAGAAAAACTAACACTCAGAAGTAATAGAAAAAATTAAGACACAAAATACATATTTAGATCAGGAAGGCACCGTTATAAAGGTTTTTGGTAATAAAAAAGCGAAAAACAGAATAAACCAGTATATAATTTATGCAGAAGTAGATAGTATGACATACAGCACAATATTACATCAATATAGGCTGGGATAGATGCAAAGTTTTTAATGCAGTGAACATTCTTAGATGTTTTAAGTGCAATGGATTCGGCCACAAAGCTGTAGATGCAAGACTGAAGTATCATGTCCTAGGTGTAGTGAAAACCATGACCTAGCGAATTGTAAGGCAGGAGAAAATCAAATTAAGTGTATTAACTGCATAAAAGCAGTCGATAGATTAAAAATTAAGTTAGATACGTCTCATTGTGCATGGTGTCCGGATTGCCCAGTATATAAAAGAAAACTGGACGTTGAAAGGAATAAAATTAATTTTTTAGAGTAAACAACAATCAGTTTCATATTTTTTATCTAAATTGTCAAAGTTTGGTGAGTAATTTTGAACAAATACAGATCCTGATACAAAATCAACGGCCTGCAATTTTAATGTTAAGTGAAACAAGAACCACTGAAGAAATATACGATAGTGAAATTAATTTTCAAGGTTACACACTTTTAAGATGTGACTCAAATTCTAGACATACAGGTGGTGTAGCAATAGTATTAAGAGACAAAATAGATTATAACATTATCTCAAATATAGCTGTAACTAATAACTACTGGCTTCTAGCCATAAAAATATTAAAATGATTTGAAAGAGGCACATATACGGTAATATATCGATCACCAAATGCAAGTGCTAAAGAATTTTTGGAATTTTTGGAAACTTGGTATGAAACATACAATAATAAAACAAACATTAACCTAATAATGGGCGATTTTAATATAGACGTATCGAAAGATACATTCTATAGTAAAAAATTTAAAGAACTAGTAAAGAGTTTAGGATTAAAACAAAAAGTCACTACTCCGACGCGTATAACGGAAATCTCAAATACGATCATTGACTTGGTACTAACAGATAGAGATACATTTTCGGTGATAGTTTTAGACAACGAAAATGTAAGTGATCACAATACAATTAAACTTATTTTTAATAAAAAAATTGAAATGTTGGACTGCCAAGTGGGAACAATAATCAAAAATTATAACAGGGAAAAGTTAATGGTAGGATTACAAAATAATGACATGTGGAAAGAATTACATTTGCTAGATATGGAAGATAGGGCTGAAAACTTTAGTAAGATTTTAAAAACGGAACTAAATAAATTTGTACAGAAAAAAACAATCACACCCAGAGAAAATAACAAATAGTATACTAGTGAATTACACCAAATGAAATTAGAGAGAGACCAACTTTAGTAAGATTTTAAAAACGGAACTAAATAAATTTGTACAGAAAAAAACAATCACACCCAGAGAAAATAACAAATGGTATACTAGTGAATTACACCAAATGAAATTAGAGAGAGACCGACTATATAAAGCTGCAAAACTCACAAGATGCAAATCGGATTGGGCAAAGTATAAACAGCTAAGAAATGAATATTTGAAATTAATTAAAGCAAGAAAAAATGACTTTGTTTTAAATGAGATAGAGTAGCTCAAAAAATCCATACAAGTTATGGAAAACATTAAAAAAATTAATAAAATCAGAAAATAAACCTTCTGATAGAATAATATTTAATAACACCGAAACACAAGATGAAAGTGAGATTGCACAAGAATTTAATAAATATTTCGTTAATAGTATAATTGATATACATGCTTCCATTGCAGCAACAGCTATTCAAACAGAAGATATGCCTAAGTTTAATCACAGATTTAAATTCCAAGATATTGCTCTACCTGATCTCTTTAAAATTATTAATGATGTTAAAGGCAGTGGTAGCATCGATGGAATTTCAGCAAAAATCCTTAAAGATACCTTTCCGGAAGTAGGACCAGTGCTATTACAAATAATAAACGAATCGTTGCAAAATGGTACCTTTCCCAAGACATGGAAAACATCTCAGATCATACCGGTACCTTAAGTACCCAAAGCATGTAATTGTGAAAATTTTAGACCTATAAATATATTACCAATCTACGAACAAATTTTGGAGGTAGTTAGTTGTTAAACAACAACTTCAGAAATTTTTAGAAAATAATGGCATTTTAACAAATAGACCATCCGGATTTAGAGCAAGACATTCTTGCGAAAGTGCAATAAATCTTCTGCTAGCAGACTGGAAAGAGGAAATTGAAAACAACATCATCATAGCAGTATTTTTAGATCTAAAAAGAGCTTTTGAAACTATTGACAGTAGAGATGTACCGGGTACCCGGAAATTACCCGGTACCCGGCATACCCGGCGATATTTTCAGTACCCGCAAATTACCCGGATCCGGCAAAAAATTTTGGGATCCGGTGCCGGGTAATGAAGTTTTTGATTCGTAAATATAATAATAAGTTAATGAGATTATTAGTATTTTACTAGACCCAAAATTTAATTTAGGGTTACATTAAGCAGATATCGTAAAATAGTTCCAAACCCAACCCATTTTTTCCTACACAATTTAACCCGACTTGATAGTTGTACATGTCCAAAAAAAACGGCAACTAGCAGCAAGGACACAAACTCGGAGAATTCTCCGATTGTACTTTCCGATGCTTTCCGTTAACGTATGACGAACACCTGCACAAAATCCACCGATTACCCGGTACCCGGTCGGGTACCCGGCCGGGTAAATATTTTTAATTTTCCCGTTACTCGGTACCCGGTACCCGGCAATTTTTGGACTCGGTACATCACTAATTGACAGACAACGGTTATAAATAAAACTTGAAAAGTACGGAGTCAGAGGAACAGAAAACAAATGGTTTGCAGATTATTTGAAATCTCGGTATCAAATTACAAAATTTAAAAATGAAACCTCAAATAGGATAATGAATAATTTAGGTGTTCCTCAAGGAAGTGTCCTTGGGCCTTTGTTATTTATACTGTACATGAATGACATTGTAGCAAACGTCGGAAACAGCGTCATAAATTTATTTGCAGATGATACTCTAATATTTATTAGTGGCAATAACGTTGACAGTATGGTAAGACTTTATTCTGCTTGACTGTGTTTAAGAAACTGATTGCATAAGGGCATTCGTAAAACTTGAATAAAAGGGCCATGGATGAAATACACTGAAGATAGCATTCATGTATAGAAACTAATTGGGCAGTGTTAAGGTCAACACAGCGGTGCGGTGGCGGTCACAATAATAAGTAATCTGGTTACGTATTAAAGTAACTGGTTACTTATTATCGCGATCGCCTGCCAGCTAGTGTGTATTAACTTTAAGAATATGTATTGTATAGCAATTAAATAAATTCTTCGCAATTTTTTAAAATCAATTTTATTTCGAAAGTTGCAAATTTTGTTTTGTAATTATATCAAGTATTTGTGAAGCTATAAACAAGTGCTCAAAAAAATAAAAAGTTTGCATTAAAACTTCCAAATCAATGAAAATATTATTTTTATTGGCATTATTAGATATACGTGAAAAACTGAATAAAAAATATACTTAACTTACTTTATCTTTAATATTAAGAGAGAGATGACACATTCCTAAAATGATAAACATTATTGGCTATAAATGAGAAACTGGAAATTGTAAAAAAAATGCCAGTGGATTTAAATTAACTGTAAAAAAGTACACATTTGACGACCTAATTATTTCTCTATGCTTTATAATCAGTGAGATACCCATGTAATCGCAGTGAATTTGAACCAGGCTGTACAATGTTAAAGAATTTTAATAACACTGACCAAGTCACTATTTATATAACCAGTTAACCTAAAGTACTATCAAATTAATTTTAAACCTGATCGTTTTGTGAAACACTTTCATTGTTTTTTATGGTCTATCATATTATACAGTACATTAACTGATTGAAATGTATGCAATAATTTTACCTTTGACAGGATGATATAACAGCTTCATTTGTCCAACGCCTCTTTCTTTCCATTCCTTTAATTTATCATCAAAGCGAAACAATTTTGAACGCTCATTGAATTTGGGCACCTCATCTTCTTCACCTGTTGACACGACAATAGTTGCTGGCAATGGAACAATTGGTTCATAATGAGGATCGTAATCTTCTGCGGTACATTCAGCTCCATCTTCTTCCCCTTCATCACCTGACAATGTTTTATCTTTACTTTTACCTTTTTTTTGATTTACTTTGGATGTTTTAAGAGATGCAAATACAGGTGTTCCAGCCCCCAAAAACGCAAACGATTGACCTCCATCTAGGAAATAGATCATTTAAATAAAACATTCTCTAATTAAGTAAATATCATCAGAAAGACAAATGATTTTACATATTTAAGATTTTAAAGTAATAGTTTGCTATAGATGTGCAAAGATATAATTTGTGGTATGTGGCTCAAATGTTTATTATTTACACGTGCTTTAGGTTTATCCCATTCGGATGCTTGTGTTTATGGCAGCGTTTCCCAAAGTGTTCGCGGAACCCTGGGGTTCCGTGACACAATAGTTAAGGTTCTGTCAAAACTTAAAAAAAAAATCATAATTTTATATTTTACCATGAATCCATCAGTAAATCCTAAATCCTTTACATCGATTACTTTTTTATTTGATGTGTTTCCATTACAATAGCGTTGTTTAAATTTTTTTCAAAATCTACTGGGGTTATTTATTATTTAAAAAATTATAAAAGGGCTCCGGAGCAAAATTAAATTGGAAATCGCTGGTTTATGGTGAACTTAAGTTACAAATAAAACACATTGCTAAAAAAATCTGTAAAATAGTAGAAATACACTCACCACCTTCAGATTTTTTAAATGGTGTTTCTGTTCCAGTAGCTGCAAGAGTTGCAAAACTTAAATTTGAGTCACATTTCAATACAACTTCTTCATTATTTTCTTCTTCACTGTCAAGTTTTGTATTACTGGGAAAAGCACCAAAAATAGATTTTTCAGAGCCTTTAGTAGTCAAAGAGCCGAAAGAAGACAATGATTTTTCAGACGCCGAGCCAAACTGAGTTGCAACACTGCCAAAAACTGGTGCTGAACTACCAACCTTGGTATCATTTTCAGTGGTTTTGGTTAACGATCCAAATATGTTTGTAACATTAGTTTTTGAATTACCACCAAATATACTTGCCGAAGGTGTATTAGGACCTCCGAATATCTTATTATTTGGTATCGCTGTAGGTGTGACACTTCCACTATTTAAAGTAGACGTGTTAAATAGTGAACCGGATGATCCAAATATGTTACCGGTACTATTTGATTGGGTGGTTGATGAAACTTCCTTTTGTGCTTCACTTGTGTTTAATGTAAATGAGAAATTTTTAAATGCATCTGAATTACTTTTTGGCTCAACTGAAGTTTTTATAATAGTTGTGGTTTCACTAGTAGTTGAAGAAGCTGATGGTGAAAATAAATTTGATTTTGAAGTAGCAGTATTAACAAGACTAGGACTTGAGAAAAAGCTAACAGGTTCACTGTCTTTTTTAGGTGTAGACTGGGTATTAAACAGTGATGGTGTGCTTAATAAATTGCGGAGCACATCTGATGGAGTTGTAAACGTATTAGGGGCATGTGTTTTGTTACTTTCATTTATTGATTGGGATTCAGCTGAATCAGATTTAGTGCTGAACATAGAAGGGCTAAAAGTAAATACTGTTTTTCCAAAGGACGAAATTCCAGAAGAGTGAGTTTGCAAAGGACCTAAAAGTTCATCTTCTTTTTTACAATTATCACAGCTACAATCAGGCAATTGCCGGTATGCAAAAAATTTAGGTGGCAAGCCTAAACGAATAGCTTCTTGTTCCTCTTCTGCAGTAACATGAGTTTCAGATACAATTTCAATGTCAGAATCGACATCTTCTTTTGGTTGTTCTTCGTTTTTATCTATAAATAATACAATTAAAATAGTTACAGTTCAAAACAAATTAGATAATTATTGTTTTTTTTATTGAATCTTATTAGTATTGGATTGTGCTACGAAACACTCATTATGTTTTGATTCACGAATCCTAATAATTTCCTAGTTCAGTTTTGTTCCAATTTAATGCTTTTTTTTAGTCATAAGATGTTCTAGGCCTAGGCAAACCAAGATATCCTTAATGTAAGATGGGTGGAAAGAGAAAACCACGAATTGAAATAAAAATCGTAAGACTGTAATTTCAAATTGTAGTTACATTAGTTTCGCCAGAAAGCAATTTGGCTATTTTATACTATATTTATAGTAACAAATGAACATGTCATAATTAAAAATTTGGGGCAGTGGCTGCATTCGGCTATTATGAAAACATAAATAATTAATATAGTGGAGTCCCGATTATTCGACCTTTCTGTCTCATGTTAGATTGCCAGACGTCCCGGTTTTCAGAGATTGTCCCGATTTGGAGCCTCAAATCCATGTGTCCCGAAATATCCCGCTTTATCAAAACTGTTAAAACATCCATGACATTGCACTAAGTATGTAATGGATTGTACAAGTTCAGTGATGGTTACAAAAGGGGAGATGCAAACATGCCCCTAAAAAACTTTTATCCTTGGCAGGTGCAATTGTGCCCCTGATCCTGATTGAAAATACCTTTACAATTGTTTTTTAAACTAGTTTTTTATTTTTTATTTTGTCATTCCACCATTCGGACTGGCGGCCCCCCGCACAGGGCACAGATCCCACTTTTATCCCGGTTATGATATTCACAAATCTGGCAACCCTAGTCTCATGTCCCAACAATAAACAATAATAAATTCTTTTTGGCATTATTACAGAATAAATATGGTTATATTATGTTAATTAAATTTGGCCCAGTTTAGGTCAGATAATCGGGACTGTAGTACTAATAGCACAAAATTATTAGGTTTATTTAAAGCACCTCAAATAGTAAGAGCCATTAACCAATAAATGTATATGCATCAAATGACAACAACACTTACCAGCAATCAAACTTTTTTTCAAGGCATCATCTACAGCCACTTTAAATTCTTGAGCGATTTCAGCAGTCTTAAATCTTACACATAACTGTTGATAAACAATTTCTCCTTCAGAAAAATCAGAGACACAAAACAGCCACGTCTTATCATCTTTTGGTCGATATTCAATATCTGCTGTTAATGCATGATTAAGACAAATTTTAAGAATTTGTTCTCGACGCATTACAACTCTGTAAACAAAATCCAATATAAAGCAATATTAAACACTGTTGACATAACAAAAATTAATGTTATAAAATAACTTAAATATTCAGTCATAAATTTTAAATTACAAAAGATTATTATAAAAACTGACAGTTAAATAAATTACATTGTTAAAGGACAAAGGTATGCTGATAACAATTTCAGAACTACCCCTTCACATGAATGTTTGTAAACTCAATATTTCTTATTTTAATTATAATGCAACTTCACAAAATATGAAAAGAAAAGACAAAATATTCGATGAAATCAGGCTTGCTTTTTTTAAACTGCAAAATTACTTGCTATCAATTACGAAAAACAGATTTATTCAACTTCAATTATTTGCAACAAATATTAAGCTGCGTTCACACAGAAAAGTATTGCATTGTATTGTATTGTATTGTAAGAGTAGCGTTCACATAGAGGTATTATAGTGGCAGCGCCAGCTACTTGTACACTAATGGCGATTCCCATTGCGCATACGCAGGGTTAATCCGTAGTCACTGTGATTGGTTCTTGTTACGGGGTATTGCAAGAAGCTTGGAGTTTGTAAGGTCTTGCAACGCGGGTTGCAAGGCAATTCCACTACTTCGCTTATGTGAACGCTAGCATTTGATATTCGTATACTTAACTTTGCTTACGCTACAATACAATACAATACGTTTCTATGTGAATGTAGCTTTAGTTGTTAGCTTCATAAAACATTTGCTATACACAATGTTACAACATTATAACACCGAAGAGTCTCTGTAAATATTGTTAAAACTTTTAAATTTAAAGGTATGGAAGTTTGCAAAATGGTTAAATATTAGTAAATGTAACTTTGCAACCCCTATAATAAAATTATTTAAACAAGCATTGTACAAAATGAAGGTGAAGATATAATATGTTTTATTACTGTGTTTAGAAAACTGAGATTCAAATATTTTTCTGCTTAAAATAAAATTTGGTTTAGGTGTTAAGCATTTTTTAACTTCAGAATATATAATTTTAAAAGTAATGAATGCAGTAAAATAATAATGCAACTATTAATGCTCTTCGATAAACTAAAATTTTTATGAAAATATCACAAATCCAAAATTATTTTTTAAATTTTGTCTATAAAAAAGAGACAAGTTTAATCATTAATTAATTTTATATTTATTACTAAGACATGCCTATTTCTAAAATTAACAAAGAGAGAAACACTTTCATTATTTTAAAGCCAAGTTAAGTTTGAATATATTCATCTCGAAATGGTTTAAAAAGTTTTATAAAATAATGAAGTTTTTAATACAAAAAAATGTTATACTTCAATCAATTTCAAAATAAATTTTGAAAAACAACATGTACACATATTAAGGTCAACTCACACCGGCGCGATCTCGACGCGGTCGCGGTCACGATAATTAGTAACCTGGCTACGTAAGTAAGTAACATGGTTATCAATTATCATGATCGCGCCCGCTTTGAGATCGCGCCGGTGTGTGTGGACCTTGAAACTGCATGTCAAATTCATGTCTCTATAGAAAAGTTTCTAAAGATCATTAAAAATTTACTTTTATTGGAAAGACATTTTGGAACGTGTCCATTGAAACTACACCTACTAAAATATATCTAAAAACTTAATCTCCAAATTTGTATATTTGTCAGCCAAATAAATCGAAGATGACTTGCAATGGTGTGTTTAGACTTTATTTTTAACCAAGGATATCAAGAAAGGCTAAATTGAAAAATATTTTAAGAAATACCACACCAAATTAAGTCTAAATTCACTTAAACTTAAATTTCTGTATTACTTATGTATATACAGAGTGCGCCAATAGTGCGATAAAGTCCATTATTGCCCTTAATGTCAACGTAATAAAATAAAGTTTTTAATGAAAGTTATAGTATTTCTAGACGTGCATGTTTTAAAATTAGTTTCAATTATACAGGGTGTTTCATAAAAGTGGGACGTCACTAAAGGTTTTTTTTTTAATTGAACACCCAGTATATTTTTGCATAATCGAATTCAGCAAGAAAATCTCCATATGACAGTATTTTGTGTTTTTCATTTTTTTGCGACGTTGCCAATTTATCTCAAAAAATCTTTGAATTTTCAGAAAAACGGTACAATACTTGTCAAGAGCACAACCTTATGAATAATAATTGGCAAATGATATTTTGCACATACAAAGTCAAAAGGTGTAGTCAGTCATAGTCTAAATACATCAAAATTAATTTATATTATACAGGGTGTTTCTTATAGATGTGCCAACTTCCCAATTTTCAAACATCAATAACTTTATTTTTTCAAATGGAACACCCTGTATATTATTACGTCATTTTGTTGCATTTTTGTTTTTCTTCAACTTTTCTTAATACTTACCTATACCTAAAATGAATATTTTCTGAGATATTTACAATTTACTTATTCTTATAAGTGTTGTGTAGGAATTTCCTAGTTTTCTCGGGGTAGGCCACGACTTTGACAATAGAAACAATAATTTCTGTAGTAACAAATGTCAGAGTAAATTGCTGTCAATTGTTAAAACATAAATAAATGAATATAACATATTCAATATGAATTTTCCAAAAGAAGAATTGATTGATACGGTCTATGTTCATCTGTCATACGCGCAGACTAACGAAAATTCAGATGACGAATATATACGTCATAAGCGCTTAAGAGGTTAAGGACAAAAAACTATGCAAAAATGTCTAAAGTTTTTCTTTATCTTTTTGTTTAAGCGAGATATTTAACATTTTCGAAAATTGACAAAAATCGGTTTTTGACTATATTTCGAAAATTAAAAAAGATATCAAAAATCTGTTTACGACAATAAATTCCTCTCGAAAAAAAAAACGAGACTACGTACTTAGTTTTTTAAAATCTCTGATAATTACCGAGATACCCCCCCCCCTGTATGGGCATCGAATTCTTCATCGAATTCTTCTTTTGGAAAATTCATATTGAATATGTTATATTCATTTATTTATGTTTTAACAATTGACAGCAATTTACTCTGACATTTGTTACCACAGAAATTATTGTTTCTATTGTCAAAGTCGAGGCCTACTCCGAGAAAACTAGGAAATTCCTACACAACACTTATAAGAATAAGTAAAATGTAAATATCTCAGAAAATATTCATTTTAGGTATAGGTAAGTATTAAGAAAAGTTGAAGAAAAACAAAAATGCAACAAAATGACGTAATAATATACAGGGTGTTCCATTTGAAAAAATAAAGTTATTGATGTTTGAAAATTGGGAAGTTGGCATATCTATAAGAAACACCCTGTATAATATAAATTAATTTTGATGTATTTAGACTATGACTGACTACACCTTTTGACTTTGTATGTGCAAAATATCATTTGCCAATTATTATTCATAAGGTTATGCTCTTGACAAGTATTGTACCGTTTTTCTGGAAATTCAAAGATTTTTTGAGATAAATTGGCAACGTCGCAAAAAAATGAAAAAAACAAAATACTGTCATATGGAGATTTTCTTGCTGAATTCGATTATGCAAAAATATACTGGGTGTTCAATTAAAAAAAAATACCTTTAGTGACGCCCCACTTTTATGAAACACCCTGTATACCAGGGCTGCGGAGTCGGGAAAAAAAAAGTCGACTCCGACTCCTGATAATTTTAGTGGTTCGACTCCGACTCCGACGAAATTAAATACTAAGACATTTTATGGTGTGTAATATAGGAAAACCAATAATAAACATAAAAAAATTATTTAAAAATTGAGTTTAAATTTTGCGGCAAAGGACCACCTTGCAATTTTTTGTTGTACTCAGAGTCGGAGTCGGTACATTTTTTCCGACTCCGACTCCACTGACCAGAAATTTCTCCTAAACTCCGACTCCGACTCCACAGCCCTGCTGTATACTTGAAACTAATTTTAAAACATGCACGTCTAGAAATACTATAAGTTTCATAAAAAACTTTGTTTTATTAAGTTGACATTAAGGGCAATAATGGACTTTATCGCACTATTGGCGCACCCTGTATATATTTCTTTTTACATTAAAAAGCTTACCTGAGTTTTCCTGTCTCCTTTTTCAACAAAATTTTGATATCTCCAATTCCACGTTCTTTCCATTCTCCTTGAGAATATCTAAACAATTTAGCTCGATGGCAGTATAAAATCTCTTCTTCCTCTTCTCCTGTTTTAACTTCAACTTTAGCCGGCAAGGGAATAACAGGTTTAAAATAAATATGGTCACCTTCATCTTCTACGTAACTATTATCAGATTCTTCATCTCCAGGACCACTACTTTGCCGTCTTGGCGACCTTGGTGTAAACTCAAAGCTGTGTTTTTGTGGGGAACCGAAAACAAACTGATCTCTATTCTCATCAGACTTTTCTTTGATGTCACTCACTTTCTCGTCGACTTTATTCAGAGTAAACGTAAACGGTTTATTAACGGTCGATAAGTTTAAAATCTCATTTTGAGGAACAGGAACATCATTTTCTGAAGTCTTGGTCATACCAAAAGTAAAAGTGCTAGTAGTCTGTGATCCAAAGCTGTAGGTAGCACCGGTGTTTGATGTACCACTTATAGTATTAGTAGTTTTTGCAGCACCAGTAGTAGGCATGCCGAAATTGAATTTCAGACCCGGAGTGTCCAAGTTTATTCCAACATTTGCTTCTTTTTTAGGTACACTTGCATCTTTAGGATTTTCACAGGAAGCACAGTAAAGTTTATTTGCATCATTTCTTACAAGACACTGATCACATTCCCATGATCCTTCTTTGGGTTTAAATGCATCGCCCCATGATGACGCTGGTTTTCCAAACTGAAAACTAGTAGGGGCTGTCGTCGTTCCAGTTGGTTGAATACCAAATGAAAATTGCGACCCCGATTCATTCGGAGACTTTTTGCAGGGTGTATCATTTTTAGGTGTTTCACAAGCCACACAATAATTTTTTTTAGGCTCATTAACAACATAACAAGTTTTACACTTCCAACTGCCTGATTTCGGCTTGAACTTATCACCCCATCCAGATGTTTTTATTGGTAAATCAGATTTACTCTGATCACTGCTTGGTGGCTCTGATTTAATCTTCTTATCCTCTTTACTTTTAACACTCGATGCTACACTATCTGCAAATGCATTTTCTTCTATTACCAAGATTTGTTTAGCATCCGGTTTAACTAAATTATTTTCATCCAATAGCTCCAGGGCATTTAAAATTGCTTTATAGAAATGATCAGCTTGTTCTACTGTTTTAAATCTAATTGCCAATGTTTCATTTTTTAAAACGCCCTCAGCAAAATCTTTGGCACACCAAGTTAATGCTTTAGGATTATTAATCATTTTGCTAAAGATCATATTTTTAAGTAACTGATGATTACAGCAGATTTTATGGACTACATCTCTTCTCATTAATAAACGTACAGATGTTTCTTTTAACAATTTAATTATACCAACACCACGTTCTTTCCATTCTTTACTAGCAGAATCAAATCGTAATAGTTTAGCTTTACATTCAAACAATATTTCTGCATTTTCTTCACCTGTTTTCACTTCTACAAGATCGGGTAAGGGTATAACAGGTGTAAATTCTGTTGTTGGAACGAATTCTTCGACATTAACATCATCCACAGTTGAAGATGCATCACTAACTGTAGATGTTAAAGATGTGCCACTTTTAGTTGGTACTTGCAAAGGTTTGAAATCCATTGAAGATTTAAAATTTACACAAAAATTCGATGGTGAAGCTGTAAAGCTTTTTAATGGAAATAGGGCGAATGATGGAGTAGGACTTGCCTTTAATTCTTCAATACTTGATGTGTTTGTTGCTCCTGGAAGCGTTTGTACCGGTTTAAATTCAAGCACAGATTTGGCAGATGTATTTGCTCCAGTTGTCGGTGAAAATGAAAAAGATGCAAATGGACTCGTCTTGACTGTCTCCTCTGGGGTAACAGGTTTAGTTATTGGTGTAGTGGCAGATTCTTTGGGTTTAAAAGTAGGTGTACTGATGAAGGTAAAACCACCTAATGAAATGGTATTTTTGGCATCTAGCTCTACTTCATCTTCCTTTACGAACGATTGATTTTGATCTTGTGAATGAATTAATTGCTTTTCATTATTCTCTTCCAATTCTTCAGAGCTGCTATTCAAATCTGGAAAATTTTCCTTCGCCTTTTCAAAAGCTTCTTGAAACCTTCTGGCCTCTTCAGATGATTTAAATCTCGCACATAACTTCTCTAAAACCATCTCTTCATCAGAAAAATCATTAGCAGCCCACATAAATGCTCTTTCATTATTAGGCATAGATGACAATACCATATCTTTAGTTAAGAGGTGATTAGCACATATTTTATGAACTTGATCACGTCGCATAAGAATGCGAATCTTACCGGAATCACTGTTCTTCAAAATTTTTAAATTACCAACACCACGTTCTTTCCATTCTTTATTAGTATATCTAAATAATTTGGCACGTTCACAGAATAAAATAATCTCTTTTTCTTCCCCAGTGTTGACAGGTACTTCATCAGGAAGAGGTATAATTGGTTTGAAATCAGGACACGGATCAATTTCATCGACAGATGTTGATGACACAGTACTTCTGTTACTTTGGTTTAAATCTGTCTTACTGTTGTTCAGTGAACTATTATTGAAACTCTGTGAGAGAGATTTTTCTAACTGAATACCTAACCCTGTGCTTTTACTTGGACTTTTATCAACAGCCGAGTACACCGGTGGGGCAATGTTTGATAATAAACTATGTGTTGCTACGGGCAAAGGAGACTGATTAAAAACACAAGGAGTACTGGGTGTAGTTGTAACAGGTAAAGGAATTTGGTAGTTATGTGGTTGTGACTTGGGTGGTTGATTAACTTTAAGATGTTGTGGTGGAATAGTTACTGATAATACTTGCGTTGTTTGAACAGATACTTTAGGTAAAGGATCTGATGCCGTTATAACAACATTAACCGGTGGTGCTTTAGTTGAAGACATAGTATTAATGAATGACATTGAGGATATTGATTGTGTGGTAAATATATTTGTAGTAACAACTGGCATAGTGTTAACAGTAGAAGTCAATACACCTGATTCTAGTTTAGGATCCTTGTACAGACTAGTTTGTGGTTGTGTTGGTAGCAAACCACCTTGATTCAAACCTAGTTGGCCCGATCCTACTTGTCCAGTTTGAGGTAATCCACCTTGTCCTATGGATTGTGTTGGTGCAATTGGACCTATTATAGTTTGTCCCAATGCTGATTGATTTAGTCCTGTTGCGGGTAGCCCAGCTTGTCCAAATCCTGTTTGAACCAATGCCGGATGTGTCAAACCAACATGTGACTGACCATAATTAGCCTGAGTTAAACCTGCTTGGTTTAAGCCTTGAGAAAGAGTATTCATGGAACGAAAATCTGGCAATTGAGGATCTTGTCCGAAGGCTAACGAACCTAAACAAAAAATTATTTTTTTTACATTCTTTTTGCTTAATAAGTTTAACTTTAAATGTTTTGTACCTGCTTGGGGCAATCCTAAGCTACCATATGGATACATTGGGTATAGTCCAGGATAAACAGCGGGTGGTCCATACGCTAAAGAAGTTGCTCCAGCTAATCTCCCTTGGTAGTTTGGATATAAGCTAGGGTTAAAACCACTAACATTTGAATTAATACTATAATCTGCATTATATTCATCATCTAATACATACAAATCTTCATCGCTCAATTGATTATTCTTCGATTTCTGATGGTCCTTTTTTAAATCTATAATTTCCTTCTTCATTTCATGAACTAAATCAGTGACATCTCTAAAATTTTGTAGCTCATTTACAGACTCCTTCAATTCATCTACTGATTTTTTAATGTCTTTAAGTCCATCAACAGTAGACGTCAAATTTAAAACTACTTCTTTAAAACCTCGTAATTCTTCTACCAAAGTCCTATGAGACTCTACCATAATGCGATTTTGTTCCATTATACTGTTAATCGTTGCATCTCTGGATGCTTGCATCTGTCGTAATTGGGCATCTAAACGTTCCGGACTTGGCCGGGCTTCTTTACGGATGGGTGTGTAAGGAGTAGAATGTGTAGTATGATAATGGTCATTGCGAAGAGTTCCTGCTCCATTTACACTACTTAGATAGGATGTATAGTTTTGGTACATATTAGGTTGATCCCCCATACTGCCAACAGATGAAACATTTTCATCTGACATACCATCACATTCGTTACGATGTGTGTAAACATCTGGATCTATTCTACTTAACAAACGCTCAATTTTTTCTATTTCAGTACCCAACTGAGCATTTAATGGATGTTTTCGATCAACCGTTGGCTCTCTTAATCGATCCAATGTCAAATATAAACAATCTCTGCTACGAGATAATAAAATAACACGTTGACTTCGCATTTCAGATGTTACATTTTCTTTGTTTTGTTCTTTATTCTGTTCGTCTGCCATGGATTTATAAATTTGTGCTTGGTAAAAACTGGCGTACGGACTTTTTAAGCCTTCAAATAAGGTTAACGCTTTTTCATATTCTTTGCACTTCAAAAGCTGCACGGCACTAAATAACTTTCCATCCTCTAGATACACAAGAACGTCCTTTGGATTTATTTCTTTTACTTTATAATCAAACAGTCGATTTTTTCCATAGGAAATGGCCTGATTATTTTTCATCTTTTCTAATAGTGGTAATGCTGCTTTCCAATACAAATCTGCTCGTGCTTCAGTATACTCTATTTCAGACTGTTTGGTTAATAATTTTGCACGTTCAGAAAAGATATTGGCTAATGAAACAAGTAATTTGACGTCCAAGCCATGATTGCCAATGCAACGAATGACTTCTATGCCTCTTATTAAATGTAAACGAAGTTGGCCCATATCCGAACCAAATTCATTCTTAGACACTTTATAAGCAGCTGTAAACCACTTTGCTTGGTTTAAAGAGCCTAACTGGTCAGTTACAGCTGCAGGAAATACGTTTGGTCTTTCAACATTATAAAAAATCTGTTGTCTATCATTTTCAATATGTGAATTTACACACAAGATTGCACAATTCAAAAATGCTTGTACATCCAGCTGATTTAAAGATTCTGCACTGCAGTTGCTTAAATTTTTTATAGAATACTGTAAGCCATCAAAGCTGATACAACGAAAGTCAGACAATTTACTATTTAAGCCAATCCATATCATATGATGGAGAGAATTGGGATGAACTAATTGTGCGACTTCATCATATTTAACAAGTTCCAGTTGTTCTGGAAGCAAAACAGTAACATCTACAAGTTGTGGGCATGTAACAAAGTAGCTATTTTTGATTTTATTCTGTTGTTCTCTAGTTAAAAATAGCTTCTTATAAACTTGTTCTCGCCACAATCCCGAACAACTCTGCATTGCCTTATCTATGATCAGCGCTTTTTTACCTTTAGCAAGTGACAACAGTATATGTCCCGATTGAGAACAACGAAATGAAGCCTCTCGATGCCATCGTTGTACTTGTTGACGGTTCATTTCGGATGCATGATCTAGCCAAATACAGCGCAATTCCGAAGGTTGTGAGTGATAAGCCACAAATAGTAATGGCAAGCTAAACTGCACAGCTTCTTTATACTTAATCAAATCTCTTTTAGCCTGTTTAAACAACAGCGTAGCTAAATGAAAACAAACTTGCGCTCTGTAATGTTTTGTAAATTCTTCAACAAGTGATCGTTCAGGACAATTACTCAAGTTCTCCAAAGCCACAGTTAAAGTTTGATCAAAACTAAACACTGCAGATGCACATTCTGGGCTACTTTTCATATTAACCGAATGTTCATCTAAACGTAATGCGACTAATTTATCCAGTACAGACACTAACAGCATCCAAAACTCCCACGGGAGGTTTTTGACTGATGATGTATCCCTTTTATATCTTGCCAGCACCTCCGAAACTGTTTCATACCATGACAAACTGTTTAAAAAGATGGACAAATTTTTTTGTTCAATGTCAGAAGCATGTTTATATGCTTCATGAATTTGGTTGTAATTAAGAAAATGCCGCAAAAGACGTACTCTGAGTTCAACATCAGTCGGACGAGACTCCAGTTCAGTAAGTAGCAACTTAACAACATCATTTGGATTGCGACTTTCCGACATAATAAGGCGTTCTTTGAGAGTGAATACTGCTGGATTATGTGGATCAAAGGACTGAGCTTTTTCACAGTAATAACGAGCACCTGATAGGTCAAGATTATCTTCATCTGATGCCAACAATTCACATACTAAAAAAAATTAATTATAGATTAGATATGGGTTTTTAAAACACTTTCTATTAATTATACAGGGTGAATATTATGTTCCAGGCTGATGTTGTTTTTGAATAACCCGGAAATGAATCTCATTTTTTTTAAATTTGGATTTTTTTATTCAACAGTAGGCTTATGACAATTATGTATGGAATATGACATCGCTCAAGTGACCACCTCTGGCAGCGTTACAAATGCCTGTTCTATTAATCAACAACAATTCCAATGCTTCATCACAATATTCCACATGAAATTGCAGAAATAACACGCGAAACGTGTGAGAATGTCATGAAAAATATGATTAAAAGAACAGGCATTTGTAACGCTGCCAGAGGTGGTCACTTGAGCGATGTCATATTCCATACATAATTGTCATAAGCCTACTGTTGAACAAAAAAATCCAAATTTAAAAAAAATGAGATTCATTTCCGGGTTATTCAAAAACAACATCGGCCTGGAACATAATATTCACCCTGTATATGATGTGTTTAATCAAGGGTCCCCAAAATACGGCCCGTGGGACGAAAGGGTTTTCATCCCAATCATACGGAGAAATAATTGTTTAAAATTGAAAACATAAACTAAGTTTTCATTTTTGTTGCCAGACAATAAATATAGCTATATCAAAAATTTTGTAAGAAAAATTATTGCTGCATTAGGCAGAACTTACATCTGCACACAATAATTTTTAAGAATAAAACAAATTACATGAAAAATCCACTCAAAACTAATTGACAGTTATTATTTGCATAATTTTTAAAAATAAATGTTTAAAATTTTACACCAAATATCGATAGAGTAATTCAGGCATCAACGAACAATTGCATAATTCTCATTAGCACTATGTCAATATTTGACAATGATTATTGATTATTATTAATCCTAATTTAGAGAATACCTATTAGTTTATTTAGGTAAAAAATATTTTAATTAATTATATAGGTATTCAGTTTACTTTATTATTAAGAAAAATCTATTTGTTTTGTTGTACTTGCGTTTTCTTCTGGTTATACTTATACAGCAATTTTTTGTTAACATTTTTTTTTTTTTTGAATTTTGCCCACTTAGCACTTTCCATACCCCTATGTAGCCCTCCTTCTAAAAAGTTTAGGGACCCCTGTGTTAAACTTTAAATAAGTGACATCGTGCAGAATCAAACTTTCAATGTCCCTATGAGCTATGAGTCACGATTTAATAGAAATATAATCAATTTTAAAGATTAGGCTAGTGTACCGTTGATGACGATAGCCATACTGTTATAAAAAGCAATTCTCATTAACACTTATTACCCCACCTAATCCGTTCAGGTAAACGTGTCCTTATAAATAGTCCACACTAATTGTGTTATTTCTATATAAAAAATTCGTGCCTCAAGGTAGAGTTTTCCAAACTGTGGGGTGCATCCCCTGAGGGGCACGAGACTATTGCAAGGGGGCGCGCAGCTTGAGCCAAAGTATCATTTTTGAATGCAAATAAAAACAGTCAAATTGGTTATAAAACAAATAAATCACCAATACGGTTATGCCTAATCACCAATACGGTTATGCCTAATCACCAATACGGTTATGCCTAATCCACAACACTTCTCCGAATGGCTTAGGCACAAATGCTAGAAATCGAAATAGAAATGCACGAATGCTAGTCTCGTCAAGTGCCACAGATAACATGAAACTTAATAAATTAAAACGACTTGAAAAAGTATGTGTAGAGCACTTTGACAAGACGAAGTAATTTTTCCTAAGAAAATTAGATGTTTTGAACCAACAGAAAACTTTTTCAAAAACAATGTCTGTACAATCAAAAGCATTGCTTGCATCGTATAAGGTTTCTTAAAGAATTGAGGGGAGCGCAACAATTTTCCATGAGTTTGGAAACCACTGCCTTATGCTATTAACTACATATAAACAGGTAATTTCCCTAATGTCATCTTTAAATTGCAAGAATCAGCTATGTAGTTTTGAGAAAAACTAAAAAAACTCTTTGCAGTTCTAGTGTTTGGGGCAAGAATAGGCCATGTTTCATGACAAATACATTTTTTTATTCAATACATGGATGATTCTTGCACCAAAACGATGTTATAAAAATTCTATATAATAATAGACCCAAAACTAATTTTGCTCGAAAATGGCGTTTAGCCGGTTATTGCATCAAGCCCTTCATATGTAAATACCATTACAACTGAAAACATGTAATTCTCCCAATTTCAAATTGTCTTATTTAACCGACATAAGCTAAATGCATGTAATGAAGCTTGAAAATTGGACCTCGTCTTTTGGTAATATACATTCAAATAATACAATTGAATTTTTAATTATGGAATTGTAATTTACAAAGTTTAACATAACACATTTATACAGTAATAAACCAGGGATGAAAAACGTAACATAATGATACCCAATAACGTTATAATAACCATTCAACTATAATTTCGAATACAATAACCAATAACATTTCATAAAAGATATTATTTTGTAACGTTATTTTTTATTAATTTAATTTAAATTTCTCTTAAACTAAAGTTATACTTTGTACTTCAAATATGAAAATAAAAATAAAATATGTCAAGGTAATTTTGTACTATTTATAAAAATTTAAGGTAAAGATAATAATAATAATAATAAGTTAGCTTCATTTAGCAATTGCTATTACATTGTAACATAATTTACATAGGTAATAGTAAATATAATAAAAATAGAATGAAATAAAATAAAAATCTAAAAATCTTCTAAATTCAAGTATCTAAGATAACAGTTTAATAGCGTTCTAATACGTACTCCTTAATTAATTTAATACCCTTCTTATAATTATTACATATTTTGACTTGATGCGGCATATTATTAAATATTTTAAAACCTTGATAAAATAATGAACGAGCAGTTTGACTTTTAGTACATTTCTTTATAACGAAATCAAGCCTATTTCTAGTTTTATAACTGTGTATCTCATCCCAAATATAATTTCAGAGTTACAAATTATATTTATTTTCATAACTTTATACAGGGTGTCCCAGATTACATTTCCAGCATGGGTATCTCGCTTATTATAAGAGATACAGGTTTGCTTAAATTAGATGAATTATTCCCAAGTATGAGCAGAGCTACAATCAGTTTTAACACGTTAAGCCCGGCGTGACATCAACGCTATGTCTCACTTTAGTGGCCAGCAGGACGGCGAGACGAAATGGTGTGTCTCACTACTTGAGTTCACTTGAACGGTGTGCCTATCGTTAGGTATCACGCTATAATGCTAAATACATGGAATATGATACATAGCCGTCCGGTGGGCCAACTTATGCTTTTGAGTCGAAAATATTTTGGATAATTTGGTTTTTATAAGGCAATGATTGGAAAATTATATATTCAGAAATAAATGATACAACCAGGTACAAAATAAAGTGATACCTACACATTTGTATAATAAACAAAATAAGTGAACCAAATCATAAGAAATCGGTTATTCATTTAAAAAAGAAAAGCTTCGGTGCTAAAGCAGTTATAAATATTTTTTCCCTTTGTTTACAGTGAAAAATAAGCTTAAACAGTTATACTTTTCACAAATAGTACAATGCCATTTTGTACGAAAACATTTTCGTTGAGCTACGATTCTTCCCTGTTCCTTTTTTTTATTTTCACATAATAAACAATACAGTGTCAGGCCGTTCAAGTGGACACTAGACGGCGAGACATAAGTATAGTGTCTCAAACAGAATCTCAAAAAAATACCATAAGGAACGTAGTTTTTCAAAATCGCAACTACCATAACTCATATTAAGGTATAACACTAAAATAACAAAAAAAATCAAAAATTGTCCCAAGAACCAAAATTTTGCACTCACACCCGGGCTTAACGTGTTAAAGTACAAATTCCTCGTACTTCAGAAATTATAACAAAAAGTATGAAAATGTCGAATTTCTTTTATCTCTCATAACTTTTTTGTCTTAATCATTAAATCAATTTTATTAGTACTTTCTTGAAGTACTTTTTAATGAAGAATGTAACTGTTATTTTAGATGTTTTTTTACCACTTTTCACTTTTGAGATATTACTCCTAACTTAATTTTTTCTTATGGGCCGGCTATGGAATAGTTAAATGTGCTGTTTTTTCCTCTTTTTAATAAGATATTACTTGCTATACCTACCTTTTTTTTATAAATAAGTCACAAAACCAAGAAAAATTGTATTTTACCAATCACTGATCAAGCTATCTATGAAAATAAAAACAAAAAACAAGTAATTAAATGTCAAATGACAGTTACCATTTGTCTGCGGTATCATTTATTCGAAATTTATAGTATTGTTGTTTAATTCGATAGTCTTTGTAGCAAATTTGTTATCCTATAATTATGGGCATATTAACTACTAATAAAAAACTTGACATGTTGAGATGCTTCATTTTTTTGCCATAGAAACTGTGTAAAAACAGATAATTGTAGTTCTTCATTAACCCCTAACGTACACTTAATTTTCGAAAAGTCGGTCAAAAAATAATAACTTTTTTTATTGAAGAAATTTATTGCTGGGACATAATATTAAAAAAAAAACAATTTTTCAATGGCGCAGCAAGTATATTTTAACTTGGGAGGCACAAGTTTTAAAAATTAATATTCTGTCAAAAAAACTCCTAAAAACGGAAATCTAAAAAATTAATGTCGTTAAAATAGAGAAAAAAATTAAAATTAAGCATAAATATGTTTACAAATAACCTCTACAACATTTACTTCTATTTTTATTAATAGTGAAGTTACGGTAAATTTTCAAAAACGTTGAAATTTCCTTTTTCGTCTGTAGTGCCAAAATGGAAAGTGATATGAAAAATTTGATAACACGGGCGTGTTCATCTCAAAAAAATTACCCTAGACACCGATATCAGATTTTTGCTAACTATTACGGTAACCGAGATATCCCGTAAAACATTTGAATTTAGTCCACCTGCGTAACACAGACAACAATTTAAAAAAGCCTGGTAACCATCACAATTTAAAATAACGTCAAAATTATTTTAATTATTCAATACTGCGACATCTACTATGCAATAGTAAACTACTAAAACGAAGTATATAATGAAGTAAGCGAAAGCACGAGCAGATAAAGATTTGTATTATGGCATACAACAGTCGCTCGTGACATATACGAGCGCATGTAAAATTGCCAGTACCGCGTGCTCGTATATGTCACGAGCGTGTACGTTAAGAGGTTAATTTGTTTTGGATTTTTGGTTGGTTTCTTGAACAAACCATATTCTTTTAAATTTATTTCCAAATTTCTGTAATTACGTGCACTTCGTTGCCTCTCTCGGGATACAGCTCCAAGTATATTCGCTCAGCTTCTACACAGTTTTTATGGTAAAGAATGTAGCATCACAACCAATTTTTCGTTATTTTTAAATGTAGCCTTAATTATAACAGTTACTACAAATACTATTGAATTACACAACAATACTAGAAAAATGATACTGCAGACAATTGATACTGTCATTTGACATTAAGTTAGTTGTTTTTTGTTTTTATTTTCATGGATAGCTTGATCAGTGATTGGTAAAATACGATGGATTTGGATTGGATTTTGTGACTTGTTTATAAAAATAGACAGGTACAGGTAGTATCTGAATAAAAAGAACAAAAAACAGCACATTTAACTATTCCATAGTCAACAGCGTGACCCATAAAAAAAATTAAGTTGGGGGCAATAACTCAAAAATGAAAAGTAATAATAAAAATCTAAAATAATAGTTACATTCTCCATTAAAAAGCGCTCTAAGAAAGTACTAACAAAATTGATCTAATGATTAAGACGAAAAAGTTATGAGAGAAAAAGAAATTCAACATTTTCATATTTTTTGCTATAACTTCTGAAGTACGAGGAATTTTGTACTTCTAAAAATCGATTGTGGCTCCTCTCACACTTAGGAATAATTCATCTAATTTAAGCAAACCTGTATCTCTTATAATAAGCGAGATCTACATTCTGGAATTGCTATCTGAGGCACCGTGTATACAAGGTGTGTATAAATTGGCGGAAGCGCTACACGTGGCGATGTTCTTCATAAAATTTTAAGTCGAAAGTCTTAATACGAAAATGTTGTACAATGCTTGCTGTGTCTGCAAGAGGTCCTCAAAGTTTTGACATTCAGTCCTTTAATAAGCGACATTATTTGATATTTTTTAATGAAAAAACTGCGATTTGGAATAAAAATAAATTTCGAATAATATTTTTTCCTAGATATTGTGTTTTTCCTTTCAAAAATTGGTGTTGAAAATATGTTTATCACTGATCTGAATGAAAATAATACACATGGCAACATTGTCATTAGCTGTCATCTCTGTTTTTTTTCGTAATTATTTCTAGTTTGTGTAAAGGTGCGTGTTCACGTGAGAGTAAACTACTCTCGATAGCAGCGTCGCCAAGTATACAGCCAATCGCGAGTTACTCTCAGGGGCTGTATCCTTGGCGACGCTGCTATCGAGAGTAGTTTACTCTCACGTGGACAGGCACCATTAGACGATACCTGAAAGTTTGCAGCTATGTTTACGAATTGAAGGCTTTCAGTTCGAACAAATATTATAAATAACTATGTAAAAATTGCTGATAAAAAAATGTCCAGACGCAAATCAATGGATGCAATGTTGCCAATTTTTTTTTCTCTTTAAATGGTTCCTGAGGCCATAGGAAGCATGGTACATTTTTGTATTAAGATATTCGACTTAGAATTTTACGAAGAACATCGTCACGTGTAGCGCTTCCGCCAATTTATACACACCCTGTATAAGGTTATAAAACAAACCGATAAATTTTTTTAATGTTATTTATAACGTTATGTAACGAAACCAAATAATAAATAACGTTATACCTTATACAGTACGGTAACGATTTAAAATGTTATTGCATCTTTGGTAATAAATACAATGTTCCAGAAACATTAAATCAAATTAAAAAAGTAGTTGTAAGTTGAAATTGTTGCAGAAAAATACCAATTTTAAATTGACACAAAGATGTATAAGCTGAAAACAGTCATAATTATTATAGCTGTACGTGTACTTTTTTGTGTTTCATAATACGTGTTCATTGCTTGTGAAAAATTGCCGACAACTAGTGAAAATATATTAATTATTTTATATCAGATAAAGCTAAATTGGCCATAAATAATCAATTTTATTTGTTACAAGTTTTTTTTTTTTAAATATTTCTACATACTGATTCCCATTCAACACATTTAATGCCCTTCGTGGATGCTGTTTTAAAACTATTTTACAAAAATTAATTTTTTATGGGGTTCTTTAAGAAACGCAAATCAGGTTTAAATATGCGAGTAATTTACAAATTAAAAAAATTACTTACCTTTAATAACAAGATTATTTTGTTTAGGATCAATATCAAAACTAGTTCTGTATGCTTCAAGGGCAGCATGACGTCGTCCAAGTTTTTCCAAAGCATTTCCTAATAAATATTGCCCTTCAGCCGATGCTGGTTTTACACTTAGATAGGCAGATACGTATCGCCGTGCCTGTTCATAATCTCCAATGTTATAATACAACTTGGCAAATGCAAATGATCGTAAATTTCGCTGCAAAAATTAAAATCCTTTATTAAAATTGTCGAATATTAGGTGGTAATATAAATGAAAACTATATTTTTTTTAACAAATTAAAAATGTTTTTAGTGATTAAAAATTATGAAATCTAATGATCTCTTTTGATCTATACGGAATAAGTAAGCGTTTTTAAAATTTTGTACAGAAATAGCACTTGACGATTTAAGCAGATCTACAATTTATAGTGATTTCTAATTTTATCAGCTTTACACTGTATTTATTAAAAAATATTTCTTTTTAATAAACTACAATAAACATAATACAATCTTGGTTTCCGGGTTTGGAACCGCGTCTTCTATATTTAGAAGTAGTTGTTGACGTTTCGACCATTGTGTCTTGGTCTTTTTCAAAACGACTTTTGAAAAAGACCAAGACACAATGGTCGAAACGTCAACAACTACTTCTAAATATAGAAGACGCGGTTCCAAACCCGGAAACCAAGATTGTATTATGGATAACGGCCGCGAAAGCCTCAAGAATAAAATACAATAAACATGTTGTTTATTGATAAAAATAATGTGATGAATGAAATAAACTGATTTTATAGTATTAATGCATAAATGTAAACTCAGTGATGTGGTCAACGTGATGTTTTCTTTTGGTATTTAAGACTTAGGCTACCAAGCCTACCTTTAGGTTGCATTTCTTTTGTACCGTTCCCTAGAGATTAAACGATGTAAAATAAACTAGCAATTTTTAGAACTTCATATAAAAACATTACTATTGGAGTCACCGGCACATAAAACATTATGTTGGGACTGACCAGTGAGTTCCGTAGTGGCCTAAGTGTTAAATAGTTAAATTTAGTGTATGTATATGACGCTTAAGACAACAAAATTAGTAATAAACTTGAAAGATTCGTGTATTAATTTAACAACAACAAATGGGTATAAATTTAGGTACATTTACAAGTCTAAAGGCATTTGAACTTAATTTATCAATTTGAATTTACACGCACTGAAGAAGGAGCATGGAACTACTATATTTACCAATGATAACTTGATTGTAGTAGTCCACAATTTGTGAAGTTAAAATTATATGCAATCTTGAATGTTCAAACAGATTTTTATTTTTATACAAAACATAATGTTTTATAACTACAAATAATGTACTATATCATAATTAATTCTTATTTATGGCTACATAAATGATTGAAAAGAGAACAATCCTAATCTATGCAGGAGACATTTTTAATTTCCCGCCAATGTCAAGTTTGGCATGTGACTTGCTGTGTGGTAATAAGTGATCGATAAGACGAAAAATTATAATATGCATGCAGGAATGTGTACATGATAGTTTTCAGATTTTATGTTTACTCCTAGCAAGTAATACATTTAATATCATAATTTGAAATCCCTGTAATATTGGAAGGACGCCGGCTAATGGCGGTTATTCGACCATTATGACTTGCTTACCTCTACGTCGCTGTTAATTTTCCTTAGCGAATTTTCCACGTGTCTATCAACCTCTAGCTTGGTGCTAAACATTGTTAGTCTTATAATAAATAACTACACTTTATTGAACAAATAAACACAAATCAACAATCGTTATACTACTAACTCTTACAAAATCTTCTGCACCTAAGCTTAAATATGACATCAAGATGACAGTTGTCGTCATATTCTCGCACATGCGCTAAATTATTTAATTGTGTCTAAACTATGGCCACACGGTAAGTTTAACATACTACTAAAACTTTGTGATTTTAGTATTCAAATTAATTCAATTTAATCAGAGCAACAGCACTACAGCTGTTTATTAGTAAATAAAAAGTAAAAACCAATTTCAGAAATTTACTGAAAAAATAAAAACTTACGAATTTTTGTTGCTAAACAATTTGCATGCATATATTTTAGAACAATAAAACGCCATTTACGTTAATTAAAATTAATTTTTTTTATTCTTGAAATCAAATAATAATTGTTTTGGACTATACCTACTATTCACAGAATACTATTTAAGTCTTTAATACAGTCATAAAATAAAGAACACATAAAGAATGACAGGTGTTTTCTGTAAATGCCGTTAGCCAACTAAGTACTGAATGGTACATACTTTTTGATGATTACTGTACATGAAACTTAGAATTTAACTTGTCTATGAATTTAACCACAGAATTTAACCTAAAAGTGAGGTGATTTAAATGTACTAAAGAATGAATTCCTTCATACAAAATTTTAAGCAAGCATTATTATCACCACAAAACACTCTATCATGTAAGAATAATTTATATTACACATTTGACTCATTTAATCTTAACTATTTATTTAGACTGTCTTCGGGAAGCTAGTAAAAAAACTGGAGGTAGTACACGAAATACTAAAAATCGAGGGAGACCTAAACATAGGGGATGGAAGCGACAAGATGGTAGTTACGTGGAAGCTGGAACTATACTAGTAACTCAACGAACATTACGATTTCATCCAGGACTAAATGTATGAGTAATGTTCATTTGCAAAATTGATATGCCAAAAATAAACAATATTGTAGTAATAAAAATGTCTAGATTAAATTAATGACATAATAGTTATGTAATATGACTCCCTGAATTTAATAATTTTAACAATAAGTTTATGAAATTACTTTTATAAATTATGTTGTAGGTTGGTCTAGGACGTAATGGTACACTGTTTGCAATTATTCCTGGTCGTGTTGTAGTCACTTGTGAAAAAGCTGATCCTGACTGGACACACACGTGGATTCAAAGATGTTATGCTGGCCGTGAACATACTACATTTTTCAAAAAATATTTTAATGTCGTACCAAAACCTCAACATCAAAACTTTGTACTTATTGATCAAGTATAGTGAACATAAAAATTGCAATTACTGTTAGTCAACAAGTTTTAGTGTTTATTGTTATAAGTAAATGTACCTATATGTTAGCTTATTTGTATTAAAATATATAAAGTTACATTTGGTTGGTTTTTATTGTTATGATTAATTGATAGTTGATTTACATTATTCTTTTTTTTTAAATTTCAATTTGTCATTGATATAGTTTTTAAACAATTTTTTTTATTACACAGTATTATAGTTTAACACAAAATGTTTAGTAGAAATTTTAAATTGTGTATAAAACTAGTATTGTTTTTTTTTTTCCCTTTATGTTATGAATAGCTTATTCTCGCTAGGATTTATCACTCTCCAAAACAAAAATATACGTGTGCAGTAGAAAAAAGCCCTCGGAATAAGGCCCTGGTTTGAAGTCCTTTGAGGTTCAGAGCACTTTTTAATATTACATTGACGACAAAATGAGGGTTTAATACTTTTGTCAATATTAAAAAATATGTTTTTAATTGGTTTGAATATTTTATTTAGTATGTCAATACAAACATAAATCATGAAGTCAGTAAGGTTAATCATAACCAGGATAAAAAAACTGGAAAGTTATTTAAAATCTAAAATTTGCATAATTGTCTGACAAACAGAATGTGAATTTAAAGTAAAATACCATCAAATTTACCATTTATTGGTTTTTAATGAAAACACGCTGGACCAAAAATAAAAGCTAAAAATTAACATATCACTTCTGTTAAAAACAGAATGTTACTTTCAACGTATGTACTACTTAGTTTGGGCCATTATGGGGATCTCGAGATTCATTACAATTAGTAAAAATGTACATACAAAAGAACTCAATTTGTAGCATTTGGCTAATTTTATATGCCAAAGAAAATGGTGATATGTTTTTTTTATGGCATTTCAGCTTCTACTGCCAAACATCATCCCACTACCTGATCTTTTTTGCATTTTAATCTTTCAAAAATCAAGTAAACACGATAATATGATCATTCAACCAATAATTAATTTTTTATTGTTGTTATCCAAGTTTAAACTTTTTGGTAGACTTTCACCTTAATTTATTTGACCAATATTGAGCTAATAACGTGAATACTTTGCATATTTCAAGATGCACGTGCAACGTTTGATTATATATTGGTAGCAAATGAATATGCCAACTTTAATAACACAGCCAAACATTTTAAGAAACAATAACTACATATAGTGTTCTATAACTTAATTTCAATAAAACATTAACGAAGGCTATGTAATCTGCATTGAAATCTTAACATTATCACTTCTATTTCCTGCTCTGCATTCAAGTGAACTCACAATATACAAAAAGTTGAAATCACTGTTTTATTTCCATTAACATAAAAAAATACATTTGACAATCTAGGTTAAACAACATTATCTGTCCAGCCAATTAAGTGTAATATATATCACTGTTCCATCAATATCTAAAGAAGCCAAAACAGCTCTCTTCTTAACAGAAGTTCCCAGCCGACCAAATGCTATTATTTCACTAGGATGATTTTTTATACTACAGTTTTCAACACATCGTACTATATACACAGCATGATATACTGCTGGGTCACCTATAAGTCAGAACGTATTAGGTACTTGCCAAGAAGGTTAACACTTTATTTAATAACATGTGTTTTTCAAGTTACAGTAAGACATCGATTATCTGTTATGAAAAATTTACAATCATTAGCTTAAGTTACTGTGTGGACCCAGACAATTAATTACTTTATTTGTATAAACTACATTTTCTCATGTATGAATTTTATGAATATTACCTGAGCAAGTTGATTAATAAAATCAATCTTCATCTCAATTAGTTCACATAATTGATATGCTACTGTGCTTATAAAGGAAATTATCGAAACAGTAGTAATTATTAAAACAATTATTTTTACCTAAATAAACTAAGAAATCACCACCAAATTTACTTCCTGAAGTAAGGTAATAACCTTTTTCCCAGAGATCAGCAAAAACTGCACATCTAGTTGGGGTGGTCCATTGCAATATTTGGGTAATGGGTACTTCAACTGGACCACCTAAAAATTTAAAACTAATATATTTAACCAATAATCTCATAACACAACACTTTTGTCGACAGCAAGAACTATACATTGTCTAATAAATCTATTAATGTAGAACCGGTTGATTCCAAAACGAATACAGTAAACTTCACTAAGAATAGGATTTAAAAATATATGCTCTTTTCAACCAAATGGGCTTCCTAATAGGCAGGCCTTATTCTAAGGCTTTATTCCTACCTATTTGTTTTTTAGACACAACCGATAATCCTAAGGTAAAGATGCTATTCATATGACATTTATGTGGAAAAAGGACAATAATACAAATTTTACATCTGTGTAACTATTAATTAATTTGTTTTTATTCTATAAGCACTTTTCATTCCATTAATTACAGATTGATTATATTATGTAATACAGTGTGTAGCAAAAGTATGAAATAAATTCATTAAAATCGAAACAATATTGTTTGGAAAAAATCCTGGAACATGTACATTTTATTTCTGAAGAACACACATTGTTTTATTATGGTGCCTTTCCACGTGAGAGTAAACTACTTTCGATAGCAGCGTCGCCAAGGATACAGCCCTTAGACTTAATAATTTTTGACAACTTGGATTAAAAAAATTTGAAAACAATAAAAAATTAAAAAACCAAAACTTTATTAGGTATTAACAAAAACTAATCATGTAGCAGAGAAAAATCTCATTGGGTCGTTGGAGGACATACTCAACACCCACAGAAATTAATTGTGTAGGTAGGAATAGTCGACAATAGAATATTAGAACCGATTTTCATTGAAGAAAACCTCACAGTGGAAAGATACTTGCAGTTTTTGAGAAATGAACTTGACCCTGCACTTGCAAAAATTTATGCGAACAAAAATGATCCTGACGTACCAGGTAATACTATATCGTACCGGCAAGACGGGTGCAACCTCGCAATTTGCAATTTTTTATGGGGTTATTTGAAGTCAAATATTTACATCAGACCGCATAATATAGATTTAAAAAATCTAATTAAACACGAAATCCCCAGAATTAGCCCTGGAGTCTATCAAAAGGTACAAAAGGAATTAGTAAATAGGCTTGCTTATTGTCAGGAAACCGATAGTTGGCAATTCCGACATTTAATTTGATTGGCAACAGTGTTTTTGATTAATTTTTGTTTATAAAATTTGGGTTTTTTTAATTTTTTTTGTTCAAAAATTTTCTTATATAAGGTGTGAACATTTTATACTGTCATTTAGATTGTAGAGAATGAAAAGCCCTATTAGAATCAAGAGAAAAATATCGAGGTTACCATTTAAGAAATATATCGAAGATGGCATTACTCGAAAACAAATGAAGACCACGAATTGCATCTAATAAAAAAATATGTTTTTAAACATAGAATTGACATGTCCGAGGATTTTTCCAAAAAAATATTTCCATTTTAATGAATTTATTCCATACTTTTGCCATGCTTTCTGTGAATGTAAATATGTAGTACAAAGTAGTGATCACAAAAATTGCATAAATCAAAAAGGGTAAGTAATGAAAGGTTGTAAAATCTTTGTTAAATTTTGGTCTATTTAAAATTTTGTAGAGTCCGCCACTTCAATAGTTACTGCCCTAAATTGAACTTTTTTGGGAAATATTGATTATGTTCGGCTAATTTAAAATTCCTGCAACATGTGTTTAGTTGCATGTTAGAATAAAGGCTGCTAATAAGAGTCACATTCCAGTATTGGTGAGAGCATGCAAGTTTTATACAAATTTCTGTTATGGTCTCTCTTAAAAGTAAATATTTTCAAAACAATTAAACAAAAAGAGGTTATTTTACTAAGTACGACTTTATTTTTTTTGCACTCTTTTCAGTTATGTTAAACATAATTCGTTTTTAAAAAAATATCAACATTTTGCTCGTAAAGCATACCTGGTAACGGCGGTCCCAAATTATTAAATTATAAAACTCATTATTACACTGGATCACAAATACCGTTTAATTTCTTGAAAAAAAAAAAAAAACTAACCGACCTTTAACCTGATGGTCATTCATTTAATCAGTAAAGAGGGTCAGGTTAAAGCTTTTTTTTAAAAATAAATTATACAAATTAAGGTAATAGAATACAACAATAGTGTTTGGCAGGCAAACCAAAAGTATCAGACCTGACCAATTTATATAGGTTTATAATTTAAAATGATTTATTTAAGGAATTATTTTGCGTTATATACATTTCCATCATTAAACCAATATTATATACCGAGTTTTATAGTTTAATAATTTGGGACCGCCGTTACTAGGTTTGCCCATAAATGTATACCTTTAGAAATATTTTCCTTAAAAGTTGGCCATAACATATTGGAACTATTTATCTCAAATTTACTTAATTCCTTTTCTAATAAATCTTCACGTGATAAATCAGTTGGATCATTTTTAAGTTTTTTATTTTCAATTATTTTATCGATCATTTGCTCTAGTTGTTCTTTTCGAGCATTTAAATAAACAACTGTTTCTTCTTGCAATAATTTTCTTTTAACATCTTCAAACTGAATCTTTGTTTCTGAGGTTGGAGGATCACATAAATGTGGATATTTTACAAGTTTTGCAACTTTTTTGTTTACCATAAGTATAACTTCTTCAGGTAAAAGTATCATTGGTAAGCCTTAAAATTTGGAACTCAGCTTTAAATAATCTAACATAAACATTAAAGCTATTTTTAAACATACCAGGGTTGTTTTGTGAGATTTGAAAAATTTCACCTATTATTCTATACTGCTTACGAATTTTTTCCCACTCTAAAATATTTCAGAATATCAGAACTATAAATTTAAAAAAAAAATGTGTACCATAACTAACCCTCAGTATTATACACATATACACCATCTTGCTGGTAATATAATTCCATCATTCCATTCATAGGTTATTTAAAACATTTATTTGTAAACAATAAATCACGGTGCTGAACATAAACGTAACCTAGAAATTCCAGAATAAATTCTGTCCATTTTATGACGGTGTTTAAAAGATCACTACCGGTAGGGGAACAAACATTAACTAATACAGGGTGTCTCAGAAAGACGAATTATTCGATTACCATCATTTTCAATTAGTGTTTTGTTTTTGCACACCAAGACAAAACTTTGTTTGGTAAACTTTAGTTGGTGTACTGTACACTTAGATAATTTAGGTTTGTTCCAACATGCCATTTGTACGGTTTAGTAAACGGTTTGAGTTTGCGCAGTATCAATATCGCGTTCCAACAAGATCTCTGATAGTTTACCGGACGGTCAGTAATCCGTTCCAACACATCTCAAATCAATTCGTGTACCGGTTTGCGGACGATCAGAAAGATGAATTGTTCCCAGGATTTTTAGACGCTTGCGCTGTTCATAACTAACGTGAGCTCAGCTAGCTATGCATCGGTCTTCAACCCACTGAGTGCTAGATTCTTAAGGTGTTTACCCTAGCGATGCGTACATTTGTATGAACCCATAGAAGAAGATATGAACCCAATAGACGCAAATGTCATTTACAGTTAGGCCAGTCGTAAAAGCGTTCCAACACCCGCTGATTCTTGGCGATACGTGTATTAGTACATAGTTCACGCATGCGAATAAAACGATTCATGAACTAGTAAGAAATCAGTCTTAAACTGCTTGTAGGAACAAACCTCTATAAACTACATGGATAAAGGTTTCTTCACACACATCAGTCACGGCGCGTCTCAGATCCGTCACCGTTTTGTCTCAGTCATACCCACGATGCCTATTCACACACGTCAGTCAGGCGTCAGGCAATATCGGTAAGAAGATATAGCAAGTTTGACTGTTAGGCGCCGGAACGGCGCCGGGACTGTGACTGACAAGATAATCGTGACTGCGCCGGATGAGTGTAGATGAATCAACTTAAATTGCATGAAACGATATTTTTTATGACTGACGGTTGACGGATCGGAGACGCGCCGTGACTGATGTGTGTGAAGAGACCTTAACACATGTTCTGTGATTAACACTACCACAATGCAACTATGTTGTACACATATCCCAGACGTACAATTATACTGCATCTCCTAACACATATGAAAGTATATTTCTATCTCGCTTTCCGGGCCCATCGAGTAAAATCGTGTGCGTTACTATGGTTACGCGCGAAATTTGAACTAAAGCGTTATTTGAACTACTAGCAGATGCAATGTACTTGGATGTTTCCGTGTCAAATATGGGAGGATACAATAACATTAGATCAGATTTAGTAAGTTTTATTGAAGTACAGTAAACACCGCTTATTAGAATCAATTGATTCAATTAAACGACGATTTTAATAGCAAAAAATTCAAAATGTCATTCACGCGTCAGTCGCTAGAATAGGCTAGGTAGGAAGTACGTTACAGTTATTATCACGGTTGCGCTACGATGACAGGGGGCCCGGGCCCAAAACAAAGATAGCGTATATTGGGCCCACATAATATAGAAAGAGATAGGTTTAAAAAGGCACGTTGTATATTGTCTTAACTATATACAGGGTGTCCCAGCCAAGACGAATTATTCGATAGCTCTGTTATTAGTAATAATATTAATAAAAGTTAAATATAAAAGTTGTTTGTAATCATTTACTACATAACCTAAAATTATTTTCAACTATACAGTGTTTTGTTTTTGCGCTCTGATACCAAACATTGTTTTTTTTATATGTATATTTTGTAATTTTTGGATGTAAAATTAAATTCTCTTTCAAAAATATTTTGGGTTGTTTATGTCTAAAATGAACCGTTTTTGAGTTATTAACGTTTTTTTGAAAATTTTGACAGATGCAGACCTTTATAAAAATATTTATATTTATTTACATAACAACACCAGAGCAATTTACTCTCGTAATTTATTAGACAATAGTGTCATAGTGATTGTTGACTAGTTACATTTTTAAAATAATATACAGGGTGTTCGTTTTACTCGGTCCATTTCGCTAAACTTTAAACGCATGTAAGTCATTTTTTTTTAAATGGAACACCCTATAAGCATGTTTTATGTTTAAATATAATATTTTTGAAGTTATTTCGTTTCTTATGCCTAATTTACATTGGTATAGTAGCTTATGCAAGTAACTAAAGCAAGTAGCTAAAGCAAGTTACTAAATCAAGTAGCTAAATTATGCGTCTACACACAGTTTAGTGAAGTTGTTTAGTAAACTGACAGTTTATTTTTGTAAATTTTCGTTGAGGTGTTCCACAAACACTCTCTTTCCCTATAGGCTTCCACAAATTTAATTGTAGTATCTTCACCCCAACGTACTAGTGCCATATTTTTTCTTTTTACACTTTTTACACACGTTAAGCGCACTTGACAGTGACGTTTAAAAAGGAAGCGCAGGTCAGGTCACTTGCGCAAGTAAATAGAAATTACTAATCACTAAATTGTTTACTTGCGCAAGTACTAAACAAAAGTGTCTACACGTTGCAAGTAGCTAAATTTAGCTACTTGATTTAGTTACTTGCATTAGCTACTATACCAATGTAAATTCGGCATTATGATAATTTGCGAGTATTTTACTTAAAATATCGGTAGTAGCCTTTGAAAATTCAAAACAATTTGTATGAACTGTCAACCAAAACACTTAATCAGCACAATTTCCACTATTATGCCACTAAAAATCCATCATCTTACTATAGTGCCAATGTGGAAACTGATGTAA